>VXBC01007688.1:1093981-1105990 GCA_013399945.1 Ploceus nigricollis
AAACCCAGAAAACCAACCCAATACAGAGTTAATTTAGTTGCTTTCTCTCAGCTCTACCAAAGGAGTCTACAAAGCTTTTATACTAATGGAGGAACAAAGATTAGATCCATTAGGACATGTTTGTTAGTTAAAGCAGTATATATACAGCCTAGAACTGAACCCATTAAAAGTGCAGTTTGACAAACGCACTAAACATGTCTGCAGTAGCAAACTGCTACTTTGATATTAATGGCTCAATATAATCAATAAAAGCACTTCTGTTAATAGAGCAAAGGAGCAAGCAATCCTAAAGTTTAATCTAATTCTACATTGTCCTAAAACGACCATTTACAATCACACTGCAGACAGCATACAATATATTTATGTGTTTTACAGACAGTTGAAAGTAGGAACACTATTTTGTCATGTCAAATTAAAGAACACAGAAAAAAATCCTCTGGTCTCTTCTATTTTAACTACTGTGCTATTCAACATCACGACTACTGGAGTTTTCAGTGCAGCATTTTAGAAGCAGCTTAAAGGCGAAGTTGCTTTTAAAAATGATGTAACGTGAGCTGAAGCAGGCTAGGAAATGATCCATACGGGCACACTCTACTGGGGCAGTAGCCTCAACCACCCCATTCCCACATAAGTCTCCATGAATTGGTAGGAATCGTTACTCCCCCATTTGAAAGAACATAAAAAGTAAAATAAATATATAAGCAACAAGGTTTCTTTCTTGTTCTTAAGAGAAGGCAATGCGGCGGACACTTGATCTCTGAAGCAGGGCCTCCGCCAGGTAAGCCGGGTCGCGGCGCGTGTCCCCGTTCCCGGCGCGGTCCCGCCGGGATGATGCGGCGGCCGGTGGGCCCAGCGCACCTCGAGCGCGGCGGTCCCGCGAGACGGCCGGGTGGAGGAGCGGCTGCTGCGCAGGAGAACGCGGGGCCCTGTGACTGTCCCCAAAGCCACCGAGCAAAACAGAACGAGGGGCAAGGAGACAGGGAGCCGACAGACACCACAAGGCACCCGCGCTGGTGCAGGCCCGCGGCCCTCGGGGGCGGATGCCCCGCCGCCCCCGGCCGCGTCCCCGNCCTGCTTACATATACGTGCAAATTCCTGTAATATGAGTTAGGGTGGTGTATTGGGATCAGACAGAGGAAGAGATGACAGGAAATGTAATCATCTCCTTCAGAGCTAAAGGCATGAGAGAGGAAGCAATACAGATTTTCAGTACAAATTAAAAAAAAGAAACAAACCCAAACCCCAATCCCCTAATCTTCTGTTTTAGCAATTGACAGCTGCCAGGAATATAAAAGCAGCATCACAGCTTCTGTTCAATGAAAGAACCGAGGCAGCCGTGTGTAACATGCCACAAGTGGGACACGTTCCTCCGTGTAGAGCAGCCCATAATCACGTTATGCAACATCCGCTTACACTGCTCAAGTGCTTTGCACAGGAGAGGGCCTGGAAAACCAGCGGCACAGGAGGCGGTAGTGGGAAGCTGGTTATATATAAACCTTCACTTTTTTTTGTTTCAGTAAGCGAGATCGCAGTGGGTTTATTTAAAGAAACATTATGCAGTTAAGCTACAGGAATTGGTGAACTCACAGTGCCTACCAGAAAGAAAAATGCAAGTATGGCATAAATAAATACTGTGAGATCTTTTTATCCTGCAGTCTGTTAAGGCTGTAAATATTTGCTGTGGTATAGATTGTTAGCTTACGTCTAGGAATAAACTGCAGTGAGTTTCAGGCACCTGAAGCTGTATGACTCACACAAAAGCTCGATGATGTTACATCAGGTTACAGCATTCACTTTTAAAGTTACACGTAAGTCACAGGAAACTTGATCCTGGCTGATGTATGGTACTGCCTGTACATAAAACAATGATGTTTGCTATGATGTAGATGCCAAACAAAGTCTGCATCAAAGTTTCCTTTCTCAGATGGAAAAATTATTGTTTAAATCAGCATACCTGTTGTTTACTTACCAAAATCCTGCGTACACAAGGAAGGAATATCAAATTTCACATCCAAACCTTGTTTAACGATTTACATTTCATTGCCTGAGGTTAAGCGAAAACGAGGCACAAAAGCTTACTAAGAAACCACAAACCTCATTTTCTTTCTGAAAAGTGTCAAGAGTACTGGCCTGAGGTTTCTTTGGGAAATGCTTTCTAAAATTAAATTATGAGTCTCACTCATAATTTCTAGTATACAAAACCTTAGCCATAGTGGAGGCTAGGGGAAATGTCACCCAAAGGAAAAGCAAGTAAATAAGGTCAGGATGAAAACATCTACCTTTACTTTGAGCCAAGAAGAAAACAGCAGCTTTTCAAAGTTTTCCACCTTTAAAGAGATTGACTTTTGCCTCTTACAATATTTTGCATTACAGCATTGAAACAGAAGTAAAGTAAGCATAAAATAAATTTGTAGTGGCCCCATTTTAAATATGCCAATACCTCACAAGGCACACTTATACTGGAAAGAATGCAAACTGACTAGAAAAGTACTCCTACACTGACTTAATGCTAGTGCTAGGTGTCTAAAGCCTAACTTGGGGTGATTTTACCACTGAAGATACGGCTCATGAGCTTTATTGATCAATCATTTTTTTTTATTCTTTTCTCCACACAAGCTATTAAAGACTCCAAGAGCACCTCTCTACTAGAAGAGCCCACAGTTTGGAAATAACCCAGGAGAGAAAAAAATAATCTAGGAGGATACGAAATGCTCTCCATCTGAGAATCTTGGTCTCTTACACTTTCCAGGCAGGTACCCCAGCCACTAGATTATTGGTTAAGAGTACCAGTGTTTGGCCATTCTTAAGATAAAATGTGATTTAAAAAATACTTTTATGTGTGTATGTATATAGTGTAACTCAATCTTTTTATGAGTGCCTTCCAAACAATTTTGGAATGAGTACCTCAAAAGAAATAGGTAATTAAATGCCCAGTTACCTCATTCTGTCTTTTCAGGCTTGGAATATGAGGCAGGTAGCTCAGTTCCATTAAGATTGTGATGGTGGTTGTGTTCAGAAAAGTAACTTTGCATGATTGGATAGATAAAAAGAGTATTTTTTAGTTTAGATGTATCTAGTCCCAGGTGGCAGCTGATGAGATCTTTTCCAAGCAGCAGTTTGGAGCCTAAGTACATGCTTTAGAGTCAATAAACCCTTTCAGTTTTTCTTCAGTTAAGTCTACCCTCAGCAGTGAATCTCTGAAAAATGGAAATAGATTGTGGGTTGCCACTGTAGAGGCCCTTAAACAAGAAATGCTAAGATACTGAATGATCATTCTGTCCACCATAGTTATTTTTTCCTCTCTGTGAACAAGTGGTGACTCCTTCTGTATGAGAAGTAAGAACAAATTATTTGGAGGAGGATACGAAGTCCTAGATTTGAAAAGAATATATAATTTGATATTGGTAGTCATATTTTCATTCATTCTGGTAACAACCTGTAAGGCTATAACAAGGAAGACTTTTTACAAAGGATAAATGTCTGCAGCAGAATTCATAATGCAGTATTTTAAAGCCTCCCCTTTAAACTAGAAAACATAGCCTCCTGTGCATGTACCACCAGACTTCTGAATCCAGATAAACTGAGATTATCTCAAGATAATTGTCTGCAAAGTAGCTTTATCAAGCTCTCCAGTCATCAGTATGATTAGTCCTTCTCTGAAATGGGCCTAGTTTCTTTTTGTTTAGATTGTTTTTGTTTTGTTAATTTATAACTACAGGAAGAGATTTTGTGAGAAACTACAGAACTGAAGCATGTTTCCTTGAAACAAAGCTTTTCAGACCTGCTTTCTCAAAAGCTATTGTAGATACTTCCTGTGTACACACACACACATTTCCTGATACATTTTATTTGCCTCTTGAGGTTATCAAGACTTTAGTGTCCTATAAGTACTTTTCCTCTTCTATGTTAATTTCCAAGATTATTGCTTAATATCCAAAGTTACCAAAGTATGCCACATGCTATGTAAAAAAACTCCACAAAAATCAACCATCTCAGTTTTCAATTTCAGAGTTTTATGGGTATTAATTATTGCAGAAAAAGCTTTCATTATTCAAAAGCCAGAACAATGAACTTTATCTGCTAGCAGGTACTAAAAAGAAGGAAAGAAGACTTGCAGGGTTGTTGAAATCAGATTTTTGCTTCCTCACTGCCATTCATTGACTCTTTCATGCTTAGAGCTTTCTGTCAGAGTTCATTGCTTTCCTCCCACCCCTTACAAGGTGAAGATTTGCTCACCTGCGAAAAACACTACAAGTAAACTAAGCTACACTGATCCAGATATTCTGTGCTGCGATGTTGAAGATCTTTAAGGACAGGGATCTCCAAGACAAGATATCTATCTAGTCTAGACTGCATTAGCAAATTAGATGGGATGCAATACATAGAGCTCACAAGCTATTTTTCCCTACCCTTCATCATGTGCAGCTGAAAGCTAACTGTTTATGGTACTTATTTTAGGTAGTTTCAAAGAGTACCTGAGCAGCAAGGGATACATGTGTTCTGTCTCCTCAGTCACCACAACAACAGATAACTAGACTCTGCAGTATAAATATAGATAAAATCTAATTTCTGCTCAAGGACTAGTATTTTGCCAAAATGATACTGCGTTTCTCTTGACACAAGAGGGAGCCATTTAAATTCTTTTTATTAAAAAAGCAGTATAAAGAATGCAGACAAAAATACCTGAATACACAAGTGGCCACCTTGATGTCCTTTCAATGTGGACATCTTATTTCTGAACCCTAGATAATGTTGTCTTATTCTACGTAATCACAGTGTATGTAGCAGCTGCTGGATTTTTCTGTGTGCAGCTATCACATAGGGGATGTACTGAATGCAGTGTGGCACAAATGCAGTGAAATTATGCTACTTTAAATTAGTTTTAACACTGCAATTTATGTGATGGTTCTTAATGAATTGCTTTACAAAACTGCTAGCCTTGTTCTCAGGTTAAGCCTCACATAATCCTCAGTATCACACAGAGCCTCTTGTTCCTTGGGTTATTAGCTTCTGAAGGGCAGCTCCACATTTTCAGGTTCACTGAAGGACACATCCTCCCTTTCATCAAAATAAGGATGAGCAGGAGCTGTGGACACTTTTCAAGGTCAAAGCCAAGACTTGCCTCAGGAGGGTTGGGAGGGGCAGTGCTGCAGCAGAGCGCAAAGACACGCAGTGCCACTGCTGACTCATCACTGCTGCTTGTGCTGACAGGTTGTCCTGGGTCCCTGCCAGCTCCCCTTGCAATTCTGCAAGGAAGGCTACATGCACCAGGATAAATGAAAGTATACAGTGCAGGGGGGGAAGTCATAACTGGGAGAAAATTGATCAGGATACTGCAGGACATGTATTTCCTGAGACAGCCTAGAGGCTTCAGGATACTTTGCGTTGCAAATGCTTAAAAAGGAATATGGGTGAAGATACACAGTAGTCTTTCTGTGAAAGACTTGCAGTTAGATAAATATTTTAGAATATAAATTAATACTATTTATTCATCAATTCGGTGAGCCTTGCAATAACTGCTCTTGACAAGAGTGTAAACTGACAGCTTGATACTGATGTAATCCAGCATTTGAACCACTATTATTTAGATCTGGCAGCTAGCAGTAGACTATGATTTTATGGTGGCAGTAGTATTTTACTGGAAGCCAAACCCTTTCTTTCTGCTCTAATTTGAATACAGGGAAACCATTCTGATCACATAAATTACTAGTGCTTGGAACACAGAGCATCTACATTATTCTGAATTGAAATTACTTGTTAGTCCTGTGGTTGTACAGAACTGCAATTTACGTAGGACCATTTGCCATAAGCACCAGTTAAATTTTACAGATGGCCATAGACGTACTGTTATAAGTTGCCTGGTTTACTTGGAAGTACAGCCGTGTATGCTTGAAGCACAGTGAGGTACAGTTCATCTGAATGCATTATCCCAGGAAGTTAGGAGTTTTCCTGTTAGAATCAACTCCTATAAAAGGGTTGCTAGTTTAAATACCTATGCAAAACAATGTTTTCCCTTGGGAAAGTAAAGCAGAGAGTTAGTAAATAACCCAGTTTTATTTCTGGTCTGCTCAGGATAGATTGAACCAGGCAATCTAGGCCCTATATTTTTTTGCGGTTATGTTTTTTTGTCATATACAGGTATTCTGGTTCTCTTAATCTATAATTTTCACTTTAAACTCTTGTCTGCATATGTACAAAATACTGCATACAGGCAAGGAGGCAAAAAAAGTATCAAGTCAAGTTGGTGCCACTGGAGGCAATAAATGAAAAAGGAAAGTTTTTGGTCTGATACATAAAAATAAAAGTAATCTAAATAGCAAGTCATTTAAAATCAATGACAACTTTGTAGATACACCTTGTGAGGTTTCATATTTCTGATATGCAAGAAGAAACACTTGACAAACATGTTTACCAGTGAGACAAACCCTTCATACATTGTTTTACCATTAGTAACTCCTCAGACTGGCATGTCTTTCATATTGTATTAGTACACAGCACCTCCCAGTCTTCAGTGTCAAACCTCAGGACCCTGTTTTCATGGGACAGTTTCCTCACATCGAGGGCAAGTCACATTCTGCTGTAACTGGATATTGGGGTGACAGTCAATACAAATAATGAAATAATATGCACCCCCTAAGTTCTGGCTGATGGTATTAACATTTTCTCAAGTACTTATGCTTTGGCTTCTTCCCCTGACAAATAATGTGGTGAGGAGATAGAAAATTGTGGCTCTGAGTCACTTCAGCTTAGGATAGAGTGAGTCACAAACTCGGCAGCTCAGTTGGGAGAATTGATCATATTCCTATTATCTGAGAGACACAGAATTGCTGGCTATAACTGGCAGGCAAAATTCTTCAGGGCAGGGTAAATCCAGTTTTGTGTTTTAACATCCTGAGGAGCAGTAGTCTAGATTTTCCAATAAACCATTTGCAAATCATAACTTTTATAGCCATTATTGCTGTGAGAGTCCCTAAACTTGAGGATTGAGTATACAGTTTAGGGTGAGCAATCCAATTATATTTAGCAACTTCTGTAAGAAACCTTTCTGCTTGCATTTTTCTGGGCACCCTAGCAACCACAAAACATTAAAAGCAACAAAAACTGGGTTTAATCTAAGTCTTAAAGGCAGTACTAAAGTATAACATCAACTTTAGACTTGTGTTCATATTTAAAATTCTTCCCTCAGACCTGCTCAGATGTTTCCACTCCATATGGCTTCTAGCGTAGCAGTACAGTAAACTTCTGCTAGCTAGTAACACAAAACACCACATATTCTCACCATGCCATTCCCAGCTAACAGCTTCAGTGCCTAGGGCTATGTAGCATTAGCACAGTCTGTTCCCAAATAAGTTACCCTTTCTCTCTATAAGCATGACTAATTAATTCAGGTGCAGCACTGAAGCTGCCACAGCGTTACTCTTTCCAGTCTGGAACCAGTCAGCTGTGATGCTCACCTGGAATTGCTGTGCCATGCTATTGCACAACATAGGGAGCACTGAGAAAACATCCTGCTCTGTTTTCTGTGATCCCATTCATCTGCCTTGTTACTATAGGCTACCATAAACAAGTGCCACAGCAGGAAAATCTGTCTAGAGCTCTCGCCCATGGTTATAGCATATGCAAAGACAATGACTCTGGCTAAGGCAGGCTTCTGCCTATTATTGTGAAACAGCCCATCTCTCACTGGGATGGTGGTGGGAGACAACAGAGCCTGGCATTTCCCCTTGATGCTGTAATCTTGGGCTTTCTGCTCCTTTCACAGAGCTGAATCTGCTCTTAGTGCAGTAACCCAACTAGGATAGATTCCACTGGGAAGCTGCAAATACAGTATGCCCAAAAGACTTTTCACACCACAGTATGGTCCTGACATGCTTCCTCAATGTCAAGGAGCCTACTTAATAGCCCCAAAAGGTAATGAGTACTTCTTTCACAGTAGGATATTGTCTTTAGCATCATCACTGTTCCTTGTTGAGATTTTGTAAATTTAAGCTTTGTCTCTGTTGAGATATGCTACTTTTCACAAGCCACAAATGTCCACAGCTCTTAGGGATAGTCTTGAGTAAAATGAAACTGCATTTGATCACCTACTTATAATAGTCTGACAGCTTTGTATGCCACTAACTTAGTTACCAGCACAAGCCAAGCTTTAATCACTCCTTTTTTCATAATATACTAACAAAAATACACAGGCATTGCCTTTGTCTTGTGAGCTCATATGGCACCCCTTCTAGCAACTCCTCAGGTAACTTGCAGTAGTACTGGCTAGCTAAGATGGCTTTTAAAAAAATGCCACATACCTCCCTCAAAGAAAAATCCTTAACACCCCAAAACAAGAAAAAGCCTTAAAAAACAGCCCCAGCCAAGAACAACAAAAAATACCCAAAACCAACAACAAAACCCCCAAAAAACAAACAAACAGAAAAACCCCCCAAAAAACCACAAAACAAACCCCAAACAAACCATACCACACAAAAAGCCAAAGTCATCAAGAGTCTCATATAGGACTACATAGATGCAAATCTCCACATCCAGAGAGATCAGTTTCTCAGTTTAGAGACCAACAACTGTCTTAAGTTTATCAATGCCACTTTTTTCAACAAACAAGAGAAGAATATTCATGTTGCATTGGTGAAAAATTATAGGACAGTGTCTATCTTCATCTGCTTTACATGTTATTCTGTATTTACACAAGAAAACAATTTGATAATTACCTATTCTATTTAAAAATATATTTTAAGCTTAGGAATACCACATACAAGATGCCTCAGGGCACAAACAATTTTGTGTTCTGTTTAGAGCCAAATTGTTTTGGTTCTACCCAATAACCCAGATCTTGCCAGTCAGCTCCCTTACATTTGACTTTTTTTAACATATTTTATAGTATTTGATCATAAGACAACTTAGCTAGTACCTCTGCTAATCAGCAGTTGTTGCTTTCTCAGCAAAAAGATAAATACACCAGATATTGTAAGACAAGCTGTTATTCTTTTACTTTTCTCAGAGCAAAAGGGAATAAAACCCTCTTATTAAATTACACGTGCCAGCAGATTAAGAAAACAAAGAACTCCCAATGAAAATTCTTACCATTGCAGGTCACAAAAAAACACAAACAAAGCCAAAGTAGGCCAAAAAGCTGTTACCCTGTGAAAAAAGCTGTATGCTTTCTTATCAGGAGGCTTGTTCTCTTATATAGCGTGCTCGTACCAAGGTGTCAGCACTGGCTGTTGGGTTGCAGGGTCTCAGCTGTACCTGCTTCCTGGCCATTTAACCCCTGTCTTTCTGGTCCCAGTTTTCAACAGATCTAAATGCAAAAAAAATGTTTAAGGCTT
This sequence comes from Ploceus nigricollis, assembly GCA_013399945.1. Classification (NCBI taxonomy): domain Eukaryota; kingdom Metazoa; phylum Chordata; class Aves; order Passeriformes; family Ploceidae; genus Ploceus; species Ploceus nigricollis. The sequence continues at coordinate 1,103,311 of VXBC01007688.1, forward strand.
TGGATTGTCTAGCAGGACATAGCTTAAAGCATTTGTAGTACCCCACAAAACACAACAAAACATGACTGCTTTTCTCCTGCATAATTTCTTATTTTTTCCCTTAATTGTTCCATTTTCTTTTTTTAACTTATCTGCTTTCCCATTTGTTGTCTATCAGAAGAGATAACAGGTGTAAAAGTTCATAAGAAAAAGAAAAGGAGAAAGCTAGGCAGGGACCTCATCACAGAAAATTCATTCATCTATTTGGAAGTTACAACTCTAGTTTTGTTTTGTTACAGTGACAAGGCTGGCTTAAAAGAATAGCAAAACTTCTTACACTGACTCTATCAGTCAAATAATTCTGTGTAACTAGAGGGAGCTAATTAAGGAAAAGGGGAGGAATGAAGACCAGCAAATGGGATGGATGTTGCAAGAAGGATTTGTGGAAACTCTTGTTGAATTACTGCTAATTGTGCTTTCACTATAATTGGACCATAGTGCATTAATAGTAAAAAAAAAAATCTTGGATGTTACTAAAATGTTCTAAACCCCACTCCTTTTTAATGCAAACTTTTTAAAATCTCAGTGTCTTCAGAGTGCCACCTACCTTCTTAAACACCTGAATATACCACTTAAGCAGTACTGATATTTTTCAAATTGGTATCTCTTAGGTACTCAGTTTCTGTTGTCAGTCGTGTATGTTCAAGTTTACACAATATCATAAGACTTCCCAGAAAAATGCATTGAGTTAAAATAGCTAATTCTAACATATTTTAAGACATTGTATTACATACATTACTGTATGTGAACATTGTGGTCAGTAATTATTTTAATTGTCTAAGACAGAATGTAGGCACCTGTACTTCTAGAAGGTTCTAGCAAGACCCTTTGTTCAGTTGTGCCAAGTGCTGTGGCTTTCAGCTGACCAGCTGGCATTAAGCCATTGATTGAAATAGGCTACAATCTTTGTCAAACACCTTGGTTATATATAATTTTGGAATAACATCTCAGAAACCCAGTAGAAAAGCATTTGCTGTCTAAGTGTTCTTAAAGAAAAGGTCAACAGTATTTTTTTCATAGATTCACAGAATGGTTTGTGTTGGAAGGACCTTCAAGATCACCTAGTTCCAGTCCCCCTGCCATGGGCAGGGACGCCTTCCATGAGGCCAGGTGACTCAAAACCTGTCCAACCTGGCCTTGAACAATTCCAGGCATGGAGCATCCACAGCATTTCTAGGCAGCCTGTGCCAGTGATCATCACCCTCACAGTAAACAATTTCTTCCTTATACCAAATGTAAGCCTACTTTCTGTCTGTTTGAAGCCATTCCTCCTTGTCTTATCACAACATGCCTGTGTAAAAGGTCCCTCTCTGTCTCTCTCCTAGGCCTCTTTTAGGTACCAGGAGGCTGTTCTAAGGCCTCCCCAGAGCCTTCTGTTTTCTAATCTGAACAACCCCAACTCTCTCATCCTGTCTTCATTGGAAAGGTGCTCCAGCCCTCTTATCATCTTCATGGACTTCCTCTGGACTTGCTCCAGCAGGTCTATGTCCTTCTTGTTTGAGGACCTCCAAGCTGGATGCAGCACTCCAGATGGCATTTCAGAAGAGGAAAACGGGCAGAATCAACTCCCTTGACCTGCAGGCCACTCTGCTTTTGATGAAGCCCACAATGTGATTGGCTTTCTGGGCTGCAAGCTTATGTTACAAAGTCATGTCAAGCTCCTCATTCACAAACACTCCCAAGTCATTTCCTCAGGGCTGCTCTCAATCCATTCTTGCCCAGCCTGTACTTGTGCTTTGAATTGCCCCAGCCCAGGTGCAGGACCTTGCAGTTGGCTCTGTTGAACTTCGTGGGGCTCTCACGGGCCCACCTTTCAAGCCTGTCCAAGGACCCTCTGGATACCATACCTTTCCTCCAGCCTGTTAACTGCAGCACACAGCTTGGTGTCACAAGCAAATTTGCTGAGGGTGCACTCAATAGAGCATCCCACAGAGCAGGCAGGGACTCCAGGGGAAAGCAGGCTCCATGCTCAGTCAGTTATGTGAAAGGTGACCACCTGCTAGAGTCATAAGAAAATTATATAAAATTTTATTTATATTTTATAACAAGCTATCATTTAATTTTGCCATTGTCTTCTCTCATATGCACACCATTAATATATTAGCTTTGCTTTGTGATATGACTAATATGTTTTTTCTCCTTTTCAACTTCCCCCTGATATACTTTCCCTGGAAAGTATATCTTTGCAACATTTAACATTCTATGTAAAATAGTTTTTGATTTTGCTTCATTTTTCAGGGAAAAATATTTAGAAATCCAGAATAAATCAAATGAAGCAGCAGAAATATAATTTGAAGAAGGCAGTTATCATGGTGTGTACATACACCTGGAAACAGATATAAAGCACAAAGGACCATTGTCATCATCCTACAACTGGTGGCACTCTCATCATCTTAGTATAACCTGATATTGGTAACCAAGTGGTTTTTGTAGTATGAAACAAAACCCAAGATGTCAACAAAATAGAGAGTTTTGTCGTGAGAGACATTAAGAACTGAAATAATTTTTTAAAAAATNTGGAAAGGTGCTCCAGCCCTCTTATCATCTTCATGGACTTCCTCTGGACTTGCTCCAGCAGGTCTATGTCCTTCTTGTTTGAGGACCTCCAAGCTGGATGCAGCACTCCAGATGGCATTTCAGA
>VXBC01007688.1:1106046-1136039 GCA_013399945.1 Ploceus nigricollis
ATATGACTAATATGTTTTTTCTCCTTTTCAACTTCCCCCTGATATACTTTCCCTGGAAAGTATATCTTTGCAACATTTAACATTCTATGTAAAATAGTTTTTGATTTTGCTTCATTTTTCAGGGAAAAATATTTAGAAATCCAGAATAAATCAAATGAAGCAGCAGAAATATAATTTGAAGAAGGCAGTTATCATGGTGTGTACATACACCTGGAAACAGATATAAAGCACAAAGGACCATTGTCATCATCCTACAACTGGTGGCACTCTCATCATCTTAGTATAACCTGATATTGGTAACCAAGTGGTTTTTGTAGTATGAAACAAAACCCAAGATGTCAACAAAATAGAGAGTTTTGTCGTGAGAGACATTAAGAACTGAAATAATTTTTTAAAAAATCTCTATTTTTGTTTCTTTAAAATAAGGAAAGGTGATTTAACCACATGGCTACTAACAGTAACAGGAGGCAAGCTGTTATATTTCCATAAATCAGAAAGAGCATTAACCTCTTAGAGTTTCATCTTTTCCAAAGCAAATGAAATACTGTATGATGTGGCTGCATTGCTGACTAGTAATAATACTTATCAGCAATGCTTGAATCAGCCTATAATCACAAGATTAGTTGGCATAATAATTTGGTTCTTTATTAATTAAGCAACTTGTAGCTAATTGCTGACTCCTTGCGTTTCTCAGAAATCCTTCTCCAGGATGGTGTTTTCTTTCTGCTTGTATGATATTGCCTCAAGAGGGATGCAGCACATCTGGTGAATGAGTCCATGTGCTTTTTCGAAAAAGGAGGTATCTTTTTTTTTTTTAACCTGGTATCTGGCACTTCTAATGTAGTTGGTGCATGTGATCTTATTTCTGTGCGATTCACTAATTTCCTCTCTCCCATTCAGTCCAGACAACATTTTTGGATTTCACTGAACTGTTCCACAAGTGAAAAGTGGATTTCAGTTTTTTAAGTAGGAGCCTTAATCCAGTGGAGAATACAACATGTGGCTAAAGAAGTTGGGAATCCCTTGTGAGTATCCTTCAGAGTACATAGAATAAGTTGGAAAGCGAAAGTTCATTGCATCTAGCTTTGAACAAAAATGTGTTCATTTAAATGAATGGATTTACTTGGTGGCCACTGTGACCAGAGAAAGTTGTCATGGAAACCTTGATAGCATAATAACTACCTGGACAGAGCTATAAGGCCATAGAGACCGTGTAATCAGGGGGCCATTTATTCTGGAAGATATGGGTTTCTGTCTAGTAAAGGAGTGTAGAATAGGTTGATTAAAATGAATCTGCTGTAGTAGGGCCCAGTAATGAGATACAGATGTTTTTTTCTTGTCTATCAAAGATGATTACTGCATGGCACTTTGATTTATCCACTGGTAAAAATATTCTAAAGCTGTTTAGAGGGGCCCAAGTGTGGATGCTAAAGAAGCTTTTGTTCCGGAAGTTAATTTTACTCAAAGTTCTCCTCCCTTCCACATTGTCTGCACTTTTGTTGTAATTACCATGATTGTGTTCTTTCCTGTTAGGCTGGATATCTCTGTATTGCACTGCATTACACAGTGTACACATAACCAAAGTGCCAATTACACCACTTGAGATAAGTGTTATCCTGTACAAAAAGAATGTGCTTAATTGGTCTTGTTTAATTTGAGCATTTCACAGTGCAAGTGCAAAGGGCTAAAATAATCACACAATTGTAGTTGAAAATGTTTAAAGAGTACTTGAAGTACTTTTGTGAAACAGATGATTGGGAAGCTTATCCGGTCCTCTGAGTCATACTACTCTGGTTATCCAGGAATCCAGAATTCAAACTGAACGTGGATACTTCCATATAGTTTTTGCAGCAGTTTCCCAAATTAGTCATGCTTTTATGTAGTTACGACAAGAAAAAGAAGATGGGAACTAAAAAAAAAGGCTTTTTTTTTTTTTCAAACTGGGTACTAAGACTCTGAATCATTCCAGGATCATGGCTTGCCCTTTAAAGCTATATAAGGCAACCATTCAGAAGCAACCACTTATTTACACTGGCATCATGTTGGATGCAGTTATGTCTTAGATTGTAGATATCCCTTGTAGGATGATTAAAAATAAAATTGCAATTCAAACCGGCTCCCTCTGAGTCTCAAAACTGTCATGAAAGCAATCTGTTCACACAGTACTGCTATACAGCAGGACTGGATGCAGTCAGGATGTGAATAAGGGTGCTGTTGAACAGCATAACACATCCTCTGTAATATGACATGGAGAGCACATCAATCTGTGCAGAGCAAATGGGGTTGAGCAGGAACTGTAGCTCCTTTATGTGCCCCCTGGTAAATATGTCCTTCCTCTGAAAGCAAAAATACTAAAAATATATAGGGCTTCCAAAAGAAGGGACTTTGCTATTTGGTTTTCAAATCTAATGCTTATGCAATTTTGGTGAAATATCTGCATGCATGAGACAAATCAGTGGATCTAGTTAAATGGCTGGTACTCTGTAAGACTCCCTAAATAATATTACTTTAAACAGATATTTACTGAATAGAAAAAAATCCTGTATGAACAGAAAATAATGGAGTGGAGGATCGTTTTTGCATAGGTGCCGAGGAAGAATGAGAAGTTGTGGTATTCACGTATCCTCTGAACAGAGAGAGACTTAGCTTTCTCAGGATTTTTCCTGAGAGAAGCTGTGAGAGAAGCAGAGAAAAGAATGATCAAAACAATTCTTATCTCACTTGCTGCTGCTCGTTGTTGTGCACATGTGGAATGTGTTATGGCGATTGTTTACCCAAGGTGATTGCTTGATGGGATTCTGGTGACGTTGTTTGGATTCATTGACCAAGTGGATCCACAGCTGTGCTGGGACTCTCAGGAGAGAGTCATGGGTTTTTCATAGTAGTGATATAGTTCTTGTTAGTGTAATATAGTTTTAGTATAATATAGTATAATAAAGTAATTAATTAGCCTTCTGATATCATGGAGTTCTGCACATCATTCCCACTGGCTGGACACCGCAATTACTATAAGAAGAGAGTCTGTGTTTACTTCTGTAAGTAATTCTTCTGCAGAGAGTAAAAGGTTCATGAAACAATCTCTGTGATGGTTGAGTGTAAGGTAACTCTGCAACCACGAACGTAGCCAAGTTGTTCCTTTTTTGAGAACATTGGTCTACATACAAATGTGTTGTATCTCTGAAGAGAACAAGTAGTCTAGCAGAGTGTCTAAAGCATCTGTAAGACCCCTAGATACTTACATAATCAAATGAAAATCTAAGTCTTGACTTCACCTACAAATTGATTGGATTCCTGCTGTTTAGCCTTAACTCAGGATCAATGTAGAGTCTGTTTTTTGCTATCCTTACTCAAATATAGTCCCCTTAGAGGACAAACCAGTTAGAGTTTGTGAGGTGGTATCTTATTACTCTCATCAGAGCATTAAAAATGGCAGTTCAATACAGTATTTAGTCCTGCACATTAAAAGTTTAAGTGTTAGAATGGATAATTGTTTCAGGTTACAAACTTGTTTAAAGACTGCTTTGTTATCTGAATGAGCTAAAAGCAGGTATGTCTTCTATATAAATTGTGGTAATAGCCCAGCCATGAAATAAATGTCCCCCAAGACAGAAACTGCAGCATAATTCACTAATGTGAACAGAGCAGCAGTTCACTGTCATATAATGACTGAATCATTACTGTGGAAACCTATACTACTATTTCTACCACAAATCCTGCACTGGTTTGCATGTCTTAAGGAGACTCTGTCCTTTTGGAATGTTGTTCTACCTGCATTCACTATTGCATTTTTAACCTTCAACAATTAAAAAAAAAAATATAAGGGATAGCCTTATGGTTTGTTTTCCAAAAAAGTGCCATGTACAATGTTGGCCTGAGACAATTTAATATCTATTTACAAAATGGGAAATAATTATAATTTTTCTGAGTGTTGGGAGAGAATGAAGAAAACATGCAGTTTGAGTTTACATTTTAAGCATTGCAGTTGTGACACTTCTGCATAAACTGGGTCAAAATGATTTAGGTGATAAGAAAGAACTGCTTAAATGTTTTCACAGTGGTAAGTCCTAGACTGTAGCCTGTCAGTTTATTGCAGGAAATCAGCTGCTGTCTTATAGACATCAGGATTTTATATTACTTATGTTATCTTCATGTGTTCATAAAGTATCACGTGTCGTGTGTTCAAGAAAAACTTATGATGGGCTGGGAATGTAAAAAAATTCTCATAATTCTCAAAATTGATTGTCTATTTGTCCAAAAGATTTATGTATTTGTGTCTTCCATCAGTATTTGTGTAGAGGAGATCTCTTTTGTTTACTTGTGTCTTGCAAAACTTGATTGTGTTTGTAAAAATTCATATGGCTCTCTTCTGGCATATGGTAATAGAATAGAATTTGCATAAATTCAAATTTTACTCAGGCTCTCCAACACTTTCTAATTCCTGTCTTAGTTTCTGGTGACCACTGTTCTAGGAAGAGATGTCCTGTTGGCTTATGGAGTTAGATACAGGAATGAGGAAGCACTGCAGCAGTATCTGTGGGAGTTGATGCTAAAGAAACATGTCTCATACAGCTTACTTCGTATTTGTTGAACTAGTAGGAAAGCTGTGACTTTGTTCAGTTTTAAAATATGATATGTTGTCATATTTGAAATATGATATTCATCTCACAGAGGCTAGCTCTTGCTAAATTAAATTGATACTACTAGAGCAGCTCTGAATTATGATGTACAGTTGAAAGATTCTGTCACTGTCAATATCCAAAAAAAGCTGTGCTAAAATTTTATTCTTTCTGCAGCAGTAACTTTATGGTGGTCCCTGAATTCAATATTGCCAATGGAAATTGCTAGCAATGTAGCCTTAGGCTTTGACACTTTGATTATCTGAGACATGGATATTCTAAGCTTTAGTCAATATCTAAGGAATTGATGAATATTCATAAATTATTAACCTAAATACTTCCCCAAAAGTAGAGTAGTTGAGGGAAATAGATACTTCTATTGCTGCTTATCTATTTTGTGCTGGTCCTTACCACTTCTGAATTGTAGAAATAAATGTTGACTCCATTTGTCATAAAAATCATCTTGCTTGCTTCTCTTGTATGCCAGCAGTCAGGTCCTCTTCCCATGGACTGTGCTGTTGCAACACACCTAGTGCATACCAGCTGGGAAATAAATCTTATGCAAGGTTAAAAGTCTGATGAAAATATGTGTTGTTACAATAACAGTAGGTAAAATTGTACTTTTTCTTTTAACTGCATTTGTTCTAGAGTTTCTTCCCATTTTCCTTTCAATCCTTGATAACATTCACGGTGTCAAGATCCATATGATAATGTCCTTTTCTGTCTGCAAACCAGATTCTGTAGCTACCAGCATATGAAATAAATTATTTGATCAGTCCAAGTGCCTTAGGATCCCTGATATGAATGACCTTTTCCCATTTATATTTGGTCTCTGAAAGCAGCCTATGAAATTGTGTCTTTCGGAATCTGTTGGTAGCATACTGTTGCCACTCTCATCATTCCTTTCTGCTATGTAATGGCTCACAGTGTAACTGGCATTTCATAGGTACTTGGTTTCTCACCCTGAATCCTAGGTGTCAGCAACTCTGTCTGTACTGATGAATTGCTTTTTTTAGACTCTCATAGTGTTAGTAGCTCTTAGAACCCACTAGTTCTAGATATTTGGGTTATTGGTATGTCTTGGGAAGTGATACTTTTCAGTCTTGTGTGCTTACCATCTTTTTACTGTGACAAAAAAAAATTATGTTCCTTTTATCCTTTTATATAGTACTACTAAGGCAGTCATGCAAAAGTTCTCTGAATTCACTTTCACAATACATCAATAAAATTATTTTAGCATTGCCTTGTATTATATATATGTATTTTATATACATATATATGTATGCAATAATGCATATGTCAGAAATTTTACATTTCTGAGTTAGAAGTAGCAGTATGGTAATCCACAATTTGCAAACATTGATTCTACTAAGTTTCCCATGATTAGGAAATAGTCCCTGAATTGGAAGGCCAGGTTAAGCACATTTAGGTTTCTGGTGCCAAGAGAGGGAGGAGTATTCTGTGATTGTCCTCCAGACCATTCCCTTAAATGTCTTCCTCCTAGGAAACAATACATGCAAAATGAGTAATGCTTATGCTGGTGTGGAGGCACAGGCACATACACTTGTACCCAGGGAATAACAGATACTTTCAGATCCCATGATAAAGGTAGAACCACATAGGCCAGAACAGATTTAGATTAATAAAAAATGTATTCTGCATCTGTAAGAGATTATCTGTAAGAAAGCATGTTCCTCAAGTAGCTGATTTTTCTTTTTTCATAAAAAGCATTAAACTGAAATAATTTTATTTGTAAAGAATATTCTGGCAATACATGGAAATTAGACTAATTTCATCTGCCTTTTCATTCCCTCTTTCCTGATGTTGAAAAGGCTGGATTATTTTCATCAATAAAGATCATAAAAGATGCTGGTGAAACCTTCCAAATGACCTTTGAATTTACAAAGACAATAATTTAATTTTGTTGTCATTATGAATTGTTACTGTTGGGATAGCATTTTTTATGTCATCTAGCTTTCTGTTCAGTGAGCTAAGTGCAGGGCTAGAAGGAGTTTGCCTTCACACCAAACTTACTTATTTATTTCAAAGTGTTCCTGTAATTTTGGGTTTTGTCACCAAGCTATAGAAAATGGTAATAGATGTAGGTATGTGTGTTCATTCAATAAGGGGATTTGAAATAGGCTGAGACTTCTGGGTGGAGGAAAAAACAAGTGTTAAATGTCATCTGGTGAGAGGTATCCCTTTATCTCACTTAGCTGACCTGTCAAGTGAAGTTGTAAGAACAACACAGATATTTCTTTCATGACTATGCCAACTATGATGACAAGCATAGTCCATAATCTCTCCTGTAAGGTGGAGCGTGTGCATATGTATGGGTTAATTGTTGAATATTCATAGGAAAATAGGAAGAGGAGTGAAATGATCTCTGTGTCACTAGGTTTAGCCTCCAGCTGTTTTCAGAAAGCATATCACAGAACATATTAGAGTTCCTTTCATGGATAACTTAAGATGCATTTTGAAGAGAGTGATATTACTAGTGCTCACTACTTTCATTAGAAGGCTCTTGCAAAAACGCATTTTACTGATTAAACGAGGAGCCTCTTCGTAATTCTGGCCTAAGTATTTGTGGCCATTATGAATCCATTTGTCCTTTTGCCAGTATTCTTTAGCCTAGCTTAATCTCTTTTTGCTGGTGCTCTGCTATCTGATGTTGTGGTGGGTTGACTCTGACTGTATGCCAGGTGCTCACCAAGGGGCTCTACCACTCCTCTCATCAGCTGGTCAGGGAGAGAAAATATAATGAAAAGCTCATGAGTCAAGATAAGGGCAGGGAGAGATCAGTCACCAATTAATGTCAAAGACAAAACAGACTCTACTTGGGGAAATTAATTTATTGCCAAAAAAATCAGAGTAGAATAATGAGAAATCTTACTAAATCTTAAAACAGCTGTCCCGAACCCCCACTATCTTCTCAGACTCACCTTCACTCTCCATTTCCTTTACTTCTCCCCCTAAAACAGTGCAGGGGCACAAGGAATTGGGGATGTAGTTACTCCTCACATTCTTTACTTCCTCTGGTGTGAGATCCCTCCTAGGAGAAGGCCCTCCTCAATCATATCCAATGTAAGTTCCTCCCAGGGACTGCAGTTCTTCATTAACTTCTACAACATGAATCTCTTCCACAGGATGCAGTCCTTCAGGAGGAGACTGCTCCAGTGTGGGTCCTCCATGGGGTTACAAGTCCTCCCAGCAAAACTGTTTCAGTGTGGCCTCCTCTCTCCATGGATTCACAGGTCCAGACAGAAGCCTGCTTCCCAAGGGACCACAGCCTCCTTTGGGCATCCCCTTGCTCTGATATGGGGTTTTCCATGGTCTTGCAAGTGGATTTTTGCTCCACCATGGGCCTCCATGGGTTTTAGGGGCCCAGCTGCCTCACCATGGTCTTCATCACTGGTTGCAGAGGAACCTCAGCTCTGGCACTTGGAGCACCTCCGCCCCCTCCTTCTCCACTGACCTTGGTGTCTGCAGAGCTGTTGCTCTCTCTGGCTGCTGTTTTTTCTGCAGAATTATTTTCTTCCCTTCTTAAATCTGTTATCCCATGTGTGCTACCACCATCTCTGATGGGCTCAGCCTTGGCCAGTGGCCTGTCTGTCTTGGAGTTGGCTGGTCTTGGCTTTTTTGGACATGGAGAACTCTGTTGGACATGGAGTCTTCTGGCAGACTCTCACAGGAGCCACCCTTGTAGCCCTACCACTATTAAAATCTTGCCCTGCAAGCCCAATGCAGATGTATCATAATTGGCTTAATTTTATTTTTCCCAGTGTATGTCAGTGTCTCTAAATCTTCCTTTCGAAGACAGAGAAGCTGTCTGTCTATTCCTTTATCTTTGAAGAATTCTCTGCACCTGATCCAGTTTGTATCTTTTTAACATACATGTTCAGAAGTATAGACTGCATTTATGCTGCAACACCAAAAGTGCTTTATACAATGGCATTTATATTTTCTTTGCTGAAAATGTTTTCCTGATGCATCATATGATTTCAGTTGTCTTGGGTATCCTATGATGGCCATCCTTTTTCTATACTGCCTCCAGTTGTCTGTATTTCATAGCATCCCTCAAGTGCATAACACTGTATTTTGTAGTATTAAAATTTAATCCAGTTTCTATTACATCAGTCCTTAGGGTCATAGAGCTCTTTGTGTATGATATTCTGGTCCTCAGCCAAGACTGCTTTACAGTTTTACATCAGCAAACAGTAATTAATGCATGTATTTCTTTGTGTCCAGGTCATCAGTGAAAATATTAAGAAAAGACTCATCCTCAAATCCATCCTTGAAGATCTCCTTTAAGACTTGCCCCTCAAATGAGTAGTTCTACTTTACATATCACTATGTTCTGTTGAGGCTGTTTCTTACCTACCTTGCATTTCTGGTGCTTATTTCCTTCATCATGTCCAAGTAATATTCCATGCAGAGCAAGTCAGTGTTGAAAGTAATTGTGTTCCTTGGAGGTATATGCTTATCTTTTCTATACCTTTCTGAAGTACAGATGTAATCTTTTCCAGTTCCATTGGTTTTATTTAAAATACTATAAGTTATTTAGGGAAAAAAATCAGGCAAAATCACCTTTCAGTAGAGACCAAGGAGATAGCTAATAGATCCTTTTCTCTCTGTGTGTATCTATCAATGTGAATATGTGGGTACAGAGAATGATGGGGGCAGACTTCCGTGTTGAAACTGTTGGTGTTTTACCCAGAGTCTGAGCCTTTAGGAGCCCCAGCCATGTGTCTCTGCAGTTGTCTTCATCACCGTCAGATTCACATGACATCTGCTACTTGTTTTCTTAGCACTGGTATTTAGGAAATTCATTGTGCTTGCATGGCTTTGTGTTATTCAAAACAGTATTTTTTCTCTTGGAATTTGTAATCTTTCCAAATATTTATGTGGGATCACCTAGGGCCTTAAAATATTATCTTTTAATAGTGTTATAGTGTAATAAATATTTTAATGATACTTCATTTCTCATATCTGTGATATGTTGCCAAAGTCCATGATGCTCAAGCTCAGTTTGTCCATTCACAAAGGTTTATTATTTTCCCTCTATATTATATGGGACTGACTACAAGCAAAAGTGCCAGCCATGGTTGGCCTGATCTCAGGAGAATGTTCATAATTAGATATTAACTTTGCTATGTGAGTTTGTCCTCTTTTCACTGGACTTCTCTTCTGGTACAAAGTAGTACCCTGACATCATGGTAGACATTAGTCCAATGGTGTCTTAGTTCTTACCATATGCATCAGTCTTTCACTTAACTTTCATATACTTAAATTAATTACTCTCATTCTGTGTCAGCCAGTATCATCTTCAGTCAGATGATTCTGAAGTCCGATCGCCATGTCTCTCCTTCTAAAGAGAACTAATTTACATTTAACACAATACTGTACTGAAAAGATATTTTCTGTCTCATCTATATTCAATAGCAAATCTGTGCTTTTCAAATGGAGATGGAGAAAAGATCCTATGAACTACTGCAAACCTGCAAATGCTTCTGGTAGCACTAGGAGCTGGCATCATTCACTAGCCCACCTGAATTCCAAAAGTTAAGATTAATGGGAAGCTTGTGCTCGTGCAAAATTTTATTGACTGGCCCTTGGAGCCAGCTAGACCACCAGCATGGATCCTATAAAAGCCTTTTCCCCATGGAAGAAAATTCCTTGTCCTAAAATGGAGATGCTCTGATGTTCATTCACTTTTAGCATTTCTCTATTTCTGTCTTGTGTAAGCAATCTTATTCAAAAGCTTCTTTCAAATTCTAGTTATGAAATGCCAAAGGGACTCTTATCTCAGATGAAGTCTTTAAGGGCTATTGATAATGCATATAACCTTTTCCAGCACCAAGATTTGAACCCAAAGGTAGTGGAAAAAGGCAGGAGCTGAAATTAATGTTTTTACCAGTGAGTGTAATTAGCTAATAGAGCAGCTTCTGGTAGGAGTAGCTGATCCACAGTCATTAAAATGTCAAAGACTTACTGTGTTTTTGTTTGTTTCCTTGTATTTAATGTGAGCCACATGGCAATGAACAATACTTCATTTTGAGTATCCAAGAAGGGGAACTCTTATTAATAAAAGGTTTATAGTAGCATGTGTGAAACAGAGCTTTCATTATACTTGTAGGGTTAATTTGTATGGGGTAATGTTTGGTCTCAGTTAATCCATCTGTCCAACATTTTAACAATATTTTAATGAAACTTTAAGTCAGATGTCAATGTAGAAAGGGTTGCCTATTTTAACCATTGATTTTCAGTAAAGTATTGAGGATTGAAAAACTGAAAACCTAACTCTTAAAAAGGGGAATTACAATGATCATCACTGATTTTAACAGGGTCAACATTTTATGGAGCATTTATATTTGAACAACTGAAGTAGCAAAATAAAAATTGGTACGTATTCAAGATTACCTGTAAGCACATAAGAGGCAGTCATTGTAAAACCTGCAATTCTCTCATGTGTAGTGGCTCATAATGTTTTATAGTGTTTTATAATACATAACAAAAAAAAAACCATAAGAAAACAAACCTTATAAAACATAAATTGTGTCTCAGCTGCCTTCCTAATTCATAATAGTCACAAAGCTGGTCCTACATCTGTCATTGCTAGATGAAAACTGAAATGATACTGATCATTTTTAGCCCTTTGACCAAAAAGTTGCCAGCAGATATTAATCTATGTTCATTACATACATTTTTTAACTGCATGGTGAATCATTCAATTGATTACTGCTGGTAAAGGATCTTAACAGGACTTGAAATTCAGTGATCTTTATGGGTCCCTTCCTGCTCAGGACATTCTATGATTCTATAATCAGGGCACTACTAGACCTTAATTGTCTTGACCAACCTCCCATTGGGCCTCTCTCTACACCTCTATCCATGGGCCTGGGAGCCTGATTTCAGCTTAGCCCAGGCCTTCAGTCCCTGTCTGAGCTGTATCAGAGGACTGCTGGTTTCTAGCTCAGCCGCAGCCCTTCCTGGCCAGGGGCTCTCTTGATCAAGACCCTAACTGAAGGCTGCTTTCATGGCTTTGCCTCAGACCTGCCTCATCACTGGGAATTTTCCTGATGAGCTGCACTCTTGGTTGAGCTTGGCTGCCATCTCTGGGTCTGTCCTGCCCTGTTCACCCTGCCTGGGTACTGTCGGGCTGGGCCATTGCTGGCAAGACACCTGATCTGCTGGCTGGACATCATGCTTGGCTTCCACCTTCCCATCCCTTAGGGAGCAACCAGACCTTACTGTACGCTGCTGTAACTGTCTACAGAAAGAGATAGAAAAACTTGGATTCAGCTTCTGTTCCAGTGGGATGTTGCTCGTGGATGTTGGGACCATGGGTTGAATCACTCTCTGAAATATTAAAAAGAAATCTGAGGCAGAGTAGTTTAGTTCTGGTAACTAAAAAGATTTTGTTTAATGATTACTTTCATGAGACTGTGGTTAAGGAGTTGTTACAGAGCTGTGCTTGGCCATGGGCAGCAGAGGATTGATTCTGTTTGGGACTGTACTTAGCAAACTTACAGATAATACTCAAATCTATTGCAAAACAAGAAGCTTTTATCAGGCTGTCATTTCTTAACTTTAGAATAGTTAGGCATCACATAACTACCTCGAGTGGCTGGGTGGGCAATTCCTGCATTCTTGATTTACTGAGTCTTTAAAATGTCACTGCTTTCAGACCTTTGAGTGCATTTATGGCCAGATAATGTTTTTGTTTCTGTGGCTTTTGGAGGCATATAACCTTTACTTATCCTGCACAGTATTTCTATCCCACCCCCTCTCCTTATTATGTGTATAGCATTTTTGTTATCAGACTGTTACATCTAGCAGTACATGACTCATGGCCCATTGCAGCTGAGTCGAATGTCACTGTTATGAATATATTGCAAGATGTGCCTGCCTTGCACATCTTTGGTGCAATATTTATTATTCAGCTCTTGCTGGAGTGAGTGGAAAGATACCCATGAGGCTGCAAAGACATTTGGAGCAGGTATGAGTCTGCCTTTAGTGTGCCTGACTACTGCTCAAAACCAAAAGGCCTATTTTTATACTTGGTAGTCATCACTTTTGTAACTTTAATGTAGTCGCTACTGGTGGCTCAAATGGAAGTGTCAGTGTACTCTGGTTGCAAGATTTTACACACCCAGGGCCTCTGAATAGCTAATAGATTGTCACATGGGCTAACATCCAGTTACATTAAGAACACCTCATCTGCTTCTTGAACAAGAGGGCTGTAGCAGAGGCCCACTGCATTGTCACCCATGGTGGTCTGCCCACCAGTCCTAATGTAAAAATTGTCAGCTGGCTCATGTCCATCCCGAGAGCCCTGTGCATTCTCACTACTCTCAACATAAAGGGCAAATTGCTGACCTTCCCAGTCTCTCCTTCCTCACCTTTCTTTCTGAATTTTGCTTTAACCCTCATTAATGGTATTTCATTCTGTTGTCTTGAGTTCTTTTGCTTGTTTACATACTCCTGCCTAGGCCCACAATTGGCTTTCCCCATATTCCCTTGTTCCCACTCTTTTGTGTCTCTCTATCTTCCTTTGTCAACACTTTGAATTCGGTATCTTCACATCTGTAGCTATCTGGGAATAGTGGAAAACACCTCAACAGATGCATCTTGATGCCATTCTCTCAGTTCCTCAGATATTGTACTTTTTCCTGTATTGTCTTCCATGGCCCTCAAGACTTACCTTTTTCTAAGGTAATCCACTTGAAACAAAACCTATTTTCTTATGGTCTCAAAGCATCGTTATTACTTAATTATTAAGTAAAATTGTGGAGGCACTGATGCTTTCTTAAGAAAAATCTGTGTGTATAATATCAGACGGGATGATCTGTGATGTGCTAGTTTATTGATGATCTGGATGAAGGGATCAAGTTTACCAGTAGCAGATTTGCAGCTGACACAAGTTGGGTGCAAATGTCGATCTGTTGGAGGAAGGCTCTGGAGAGGGACCTGGACAGGCTGGATAAGAATCCAACACTATGAGGTTCAACAGATCGAGTGCCGAGTCCTGCACTTTGGTTGAAACAACCCCATGAAGCACTACAGATTGGGGACGGAGTGGCTGGACAGCAGTCAGGCAGAAAGGCAGCTGTGGGTGGGTTGACAGCAACTGAACATGAGCCTGCAGAGTGTCCACATGGCCAAGAAGGCCAATGGTATGCTGGCCTTTTTCAGTAATAGTGTGGCCAGCTGGACCAGGGCATGGTTTTTTCCTCTGTACTCAGCACTGATGAGGCCACACCTTGAGTACTGTGTCCAGTTCTGGGCCCCCCCAACTTAGGAAGGACATGGAGGTGCTGGAGTGTGTCCAGAGAAGGGCAATGGAGCTGGTGAAGGGTCTGGAGCACAAGTCCTGTGAGGAGCAGCTGAGGGAGCTGGGGTTGTTTAGCATGGAGGAGGCTCAGGAGAGACCTTATCACACTCTACAATTACCTGAAAGGAGATTGTTGCTTGCCGGGGGGGAAGGGAGCGTCTGCCTCTTCTCCTGGCACCCAGTGACAGGACAAGAGGACACAGTCTTAACCTGCACCAGGGGAGGTTTTGGCTGGGCATTAGGAAGAGGTTCTTCAAGAAAGAGTGATTGGGCATTGGAAAGGACTGCCCAGGGAGATGGTGGAGTCACGATCCCTGGAAGTGTTGAAGAAAAGACTGGATGTGGCACTCACTGCTGTGATCTAGTTGACAAGGTTGTGTTAGGTCATAGATTGTACTCAATGACCTCAAAGGTCTTTTCCAACCTAGATGATTCTGTGATTCTGTTAGGATGAATAGGATCTGGGCTTGGTTTCCATGGAGTTCTGTTTCTTCTAGACAGGCCCAGCCTTTATATACAGTAAAAGAAATCCCATGTGCAATTTGTTGTAAGCAATATCATTAAAATGTACCTTTTTAAAAGATGTCAAGAGTGTTTGATATGGTAACATTTGACCCCTGCCAGTTTGTGTGGGCTCACTCGTTTGGCAGAGCTCCACAATAGCTCTGATATCCCAGCAGGTTTTTTCCTGGATATTACAGCAAAACAAGAATTCACTAGCTCAATTTTAAAGCAGGGGAAAGAAAACAACATAGAAAAATTAAAATTATATACAAGACAAATGATGCAAATGGTTGGAGCAGTCATTATACACATTTAATCCCTGCTTAAAAGTCTTCTTCTACTTCTAAAAAAGTAAAGCTGGGTAATTTTGATTTTATATTTTCTCTTTGGTCTGACATTTATTCATTTTTACTGCAGGAGGTGCAAATTCTCTTGAAATAGTATTTGCTGAAAATACATTACTGCAGCCCAAATGAGTGTTTTGAATCCATTGCTTCTAGTTAACTGGTATTCTTTGCTAAGCCTTGAAATAATCTAATTAATTCTTCATTGGGGCTGATGTGAATTAAGACTACCTCTGCAGAAATAAGTGGAATAATAGGAAGATAAGAGCATGGAGAAAAAGGCTCAACATCTCTGGAGGGAGGTGACATTTTTGTCTTAAAAGACTGTCAGCTCTTATAGTATTTATGACTGATTCTCAGAAGACAAATGTCTAAAATTAAATGCTTCAGATTTGCAAGTGACAAATGACTCATGGGTAGATGCAGAGAAAAGTAGAAAAACCAACAATGACAGAATGTGGGTGTTAAGAATAATAAAAAATAAATCTGAGATCTGATAGCATGATATTCATAACTAATCTCATTCTGTTTCAAATTTTTAGAAAGATGCTATTTGAATTCCATTAGCTAGTTTTTCAACATCAGCAATCCCAAATAAGTTGAATAATTTGTTATCCAAAATGAGAAAAATATTCAAGTTCAAACCTGAAAATCTATAGTACATGTGAAAATCAATAATTTTAAAAAATACTTTACTTTTTGGAAGGAGATCTTGTGTGTTTCTCAATTGTAATGGGTTCTGATTGTCCATGACTTCATAGCTATTTTTTAAAAAGTATTAAAAATAGTTTCATGGAGTGCATCTGTTCTTCATTATTTCTCCTGGAGCCTTAGTTTGAGCTTCACAGTACTCTCAATAAGATCAGCTCATCCAGATATCTGGTTGCTTAGTCTGATACTAAGGTGATAACAATAAAATTTGTCATGTGAAACCACGGGATCATATTCCAGTGCATATCTCCTCTCCTGGAAAGGCTGTGTGTAACTGGCAGGCATGTCTCTAGGGAATCATCCAAGAGGATGCAGATGGGAGGGGTGATGGCAGCCGTCTTTGCAAAGATGTCAGTCCCTGAGGTGAGAAGATGAAACACATGAACAAAGCAATTTCTACATGAATGCATCTTACTGCCCTGCAGTCAGGTTCACTTTTTCTTTCAATATTGAAAGATGTGCTTAATGAAATAGCAGATAATAGCATCTATGTATTTACTGGCTGATACACTGAGAACACATTTCACAAATTCAAAATACATTTTTGAAGAAATTGAGTTTGAAAACTGGTCATCATACCAACATGGAAAAAAATGACACTTCTGATGGCAACGGAAAAAATAGACTCTGCTGTTAAACTTTAGTTTTTGGTTGCAGACAAAATATCTTTGTCAGTATGATTTCATGGGTGCTTTGCTAACTGTCACTAAATATTCTGACCCTGTTTGACACAGGAGTGCACAATTCCTAACCTTCATGTGTTAAAGGCTCTTCAGGAAAAAGTGTACCTTCTGTCCCAGGTAACAAGAAGAAAGCTTGATTTTCTAGATGTAATGTGAAAAGGAAGGAAAATACCTCTAAAGAGTGAAAGTTACTGTGTCCTGTAAATGTATGCCTGGCCTTTTGTTGTGACCTGTCTATGCTGCACTGAGCAGTTCTCAAACTAATTGAGAACAACCTGAGTCAGGAGGATTCCTCTGGAATAGATCCAACATCAAGCACTGTGCCCTCTTCTTCTCTCTCTCTTCTGATCTTTTCCCTTACTGATTAGTGATGGCAGCCTACTTGAGTTGTGATCATTTATGTGGAGAATATGAGAAACCTCATCTTAGCCCTTAAGATGATTAAAAGAACAGGGTGAAATGCAAAGGATAAAATGAAATTAAAGAATTAAATACCATCAGGTGATTAAGTAAAGAAGTGTGTCCAGTGTGACAGAGATACTTGAAGATCTACTCATAATGGGTGTCCTTCTTGCCTGCAACGCTGGAATTCAAGGCTGCCTCCAACAAAGACCAGTAGCACCACCATTAAAAGTCCACAGGCCTTGATGAGTCAGTGGCTGGTACTTAATTTTCTTGGTTTAACAGTATTATGAGTGCTCTGCATCTGTAGGTGGGTCAGTTCTTTTTCTCCCTGACAGCTTTTTCTGCTACCACTTCTTTGATGACTCTACTCTTGGGGATTTTTCTACTCTGAGGGTTTTTTTCCTTAGGGTTGTTTCTTCCTTCCCCTTCTTATGCTGTTGTAGAGACTTTCTCTCATACTCTTTTCAGGCTGTGCTAAGTAAAGGTGCTGTTTCAAAAGATAATATCAAGGAGTTAGTTTTTTAATATTTAAAATAAGAATTTGCTTGGAACAATCCTTGGAGAGTTTGAAGCTGAAATATATTTCCTCACGGAAGGAGATTGCCCTTCTATTGTGTGAGCATAGGCTCAGGTATGTGTGCTACTTACTCTTCCAGCTTAAAGCTGCCAGTTCCAGCCTGCTGCTAGGAAGATGCTGTTGGTGTTGAATTATTTTGGTGATTTTATTTCAGTTTTGGTTTTTTATTTTTTTTTTCACTTGAGCACTGAAGGTCTTTGGTTTACTGTCTCTTCCTCATTTAAAAGAGAGGTGGCTCTGGCTGATTGAAGACCTGGGAAGAGATCAAATTAATTCACAGGCCATAGAAATTCAGTGTTCTGTTAATTAGCACTAAAACCACTGGGAAAACAAACTAAACAAGCAGCCAGCTGGAAGGAGGTGCACAAACACATCAAGATAGATGTGACTGTAAACTGATGACTACAATCAGTTTCATCAGGGAATTAAAATAATATTCAAAGTTTCAGTGCTTCTGAGGTATTTTCTATTGCGCTTCTTTCGGTCATTCCAAACCAAAACACAAATCATCTGAAGAATAGAGTGATAATAATTTAAACAATGTTGCTGGAGGATTGGACTAGTCCAGGAGGAAAGGACACACAGCTTCTCAGTTTGACCTTGCTTCTCCTTTATAATCCCCGAATGCTAGCTGCAATGTAAAAGCATCTTCTACACTTCAGTCTCTTCTGTTGATGTAGGTGCTCTCATAATAATTCTTGTACTTAATTACTGAGCACTTGATCCTTCAGTCTTACCAGGAATAAAACTGTGTTGGTTTCAGCTGCAATACTAAGAAAATAGATATGATCAACCTTGTCACCAGATCACTGTCTCTGTTTGTAGTGAAGAACATTTAATGCTGATTAAATAGCCTTTAGGCTTGGTGGTACACCTAAACCAGACCTTCAGACCAAAATTTCTAAACTCCCATATACTTTGCTTGGTGACTGTTTCTTTCTCTTCCATTTCTTTTATCCTTCTGTGCTTGGGTCAAACTGCAAGACCATGGGTGTGCCTTACAGACAGAACAAAGAATTTCAGAGAGTTAATCAAGTTTGATTTTCCTCTAATGAATACAAGAGTTGTAAATTAGATTTAGGCACAACATCAGTTAGGTCTTTATCAAATGAGTGAACAGGGCCTAGTCCTTCAAGGAAAGTGGTTAAGAGCTTGGCAGACTCCAGTACTAAGGCTTTTGATCTCTATTTAGCGGTTGGCCAAGTCTGTAAAGTTGTCAGTTTAATGACTTTCTAAGATCCTTATCAGTCTTACGCTACCACCTTTGGTAAAATGCAAATTTTCGGTTTAACTTTGGCGAGTTGGTAGGTATCTGCCAGCCTTTGGCAGTGAGTTCCTTTGTTTTATTTCTGTTTGGGTAAAAATACAATCAGCTGGGTGTTTAGTTTCTTTTTGTTTGATTGTGTATGTCCTTATTCTGTCACAAGGCAGAGACAATAGCTGCTCAGTGTTCCACTCATTATATGCGTTATATATTTGATGTCACTTAGTATTCCTCTTCCTGATGTAAGGTACAAATCCTTACAGCATCCCATCATCTTTCTTTGTCAATAGCCAGACATTTCTCATTCTGATACATATTTTTACAGAGTACGTGTTCAGTGCTGCACAGAATACACCAGATAAGACTTTACTGTTTATAAACATAAAAGCATTGTCTCCAGTTTTTTTTAATGCGTTTTATCTGACTTTCTGTTGTAATATGCAGGGTTTTTTGGATACAGTTAAACTGCACAGGTGGCTTATATATTTCTCTTAAATATGTATGCTCTTCAATGTGCATAATAAGTACTCAATTATACTATCATGATGCTCTGAGGTCTTTTGGCACTTTCCAGCAATATTCTCTGGACAGAGCAAACTCAAGTAACTTGGTATATGCCATGACATTTTGCCACCCTACAATTTTTTTTTTTTTTAATACAGCAGAGCACAATCCCTCTGGTAATTCAGTAATATTATGTATAAACTGCTTCTGCACTCTCACATACACTGTTTAGGCTTGATGACTCACTGGTTTTGAACTACTAATTTGTTTTTTCTTTCATATCCCTTTTTCTGAGACTACCTCTTTTTTTTCATTCTATTTCAGGTCAGTGGTTTTCTAGTGCCTGGCACGTGGATATTTTTTATCATACATTTGAATAATTTAATGAATGCCAGATTCATGTTCGAGCGTGAAGAGACAAAATACAAACTGTTAGCTTCTAGCAATGTCCTAGTCTGTGTTTGCAGAGGTGTGTTTCCGTGGTTTTTAATCTCTGAAGGGAAGCTCATAAAAACTGTCAGACAGGATTTAATTGCAGATTTTATATGAGAAATCCTCTTAAAATTTAACTTGGATGATCTGGACAGAATTTAATAATCTGAAAAAAATAATAGGTAACTGTTTAAAAATGCCAATAAATATTATCTGTTAGTGTGTCCAATATTTCTACAGCCAGTCATCACAAAAAGCAAAGACAATTATCTACTATATTGCCTTAAAATGTACCCACTCAGAATAAGCTTCAGTACCTAAAATACTCATCCAATAGTCTAAAGAAATATTAGAACGTGTGCATGCATTCAACCATTTCCTGTTCCCTGTGGCCAAAAGAGCCACCTACAATCACATCCTCCTTTTGTATTCCCGAAGGCAGGTCTAGGAGGGATCTTTACTAGTCGTCACTGAGTACTTGTGGCAACTTATCTCCTACAAACTTCAAGAATTTCCAAGACCTGCTCTTCACAGCAGTGTGATATTCCCAGCTGATGCCTGGGAAGTTGAAATCACTCATTAGGACCAGAGCTACCAATCCAGAAATTTCTTCTAATTGCCTATAGAATCACTCATCAATGCTTACATCATGGTTAAATAATGAGTAGCAGACATAGCATCAGTAACTAACCAGCTCAGAGCATTGTGCAGATAAATGCCAAGGTTGCGGGTTTGATCCCTCTATGGCCTCTTCACTTAAGAGTTGGATTTGATGATCCTTGTGGATCCCTTCCAACTCCAAGTATTCTGTTATTCTGTGATAACTTATGAGCAGTCCAAATAATAGGAAAAAGGGGAAAAAAAGAGGGTTCAGAGGGTTTTGCTTGAGTGGGCAGACTTTTATTTCTCCCCAGGATTAGCTGAATTGTAAAATAGAAAGCAAGATGTAAATAATTCACTACAGTCCCAGCTAAGTGAAGTTTTCTGTAGGAGGATAGTGCTCAGGGCCTGTGTCTGTACACAGTAATATCAACACTCTTGATCAGATATTCCCTGACTTTAGAAACTTTGGGACTCCTTTCCAGGCAAAACACAAGTGTAGTGTTGTGTATTATTGGATGCAGAAATAGAATAACCTGGGGGAAAATCTCCCTAAACCAGATAGATAGATAGATTCCCTGAAATATTTACATAGAGAAATCAGATTAAGTGATGAGTCTAACCAGCACTTTCTGGCCCAGAGATATAAAGCAAACTGTTTTAATTCTATCCAGCAGTAGTACAGCCTCTCATTAGTCACACCCTCCTAAGTGGGTTGTAAACCATTTATACTACCTGCTTTCAGTCACATGTTTTATTTGGAAGAGCTAAGATTCTCCATTTACTATAAATTGTTTAGATCGTGCAACTGCTGAAAGTCATTTAGCAGAGTAAAGGGGCTAGAAAATAAATACTGCTATTGCCATGCTTGTGAATTCATCCTTCAGGCAGATTTTCAATAATATGAGAGGCAGCAGCATGGAGTCCTGAAGAACTGCCAGTTTTGCATTAAAGAAAAGTAGAAATAAAAAAAAGCAGTAAAGAGAACCTGCTTAGAATAGGTATTTTTTGGCTACCAAAGCATTTTTATAGAAGCACTGTGCTGAAGTAAAGCTGTTTAAGCAAGTATTTACATATAAGTCCTAACTAGCATAGAGATTGACAAAATATGATGAAAGCAATATCAGGTATTTGATGTGTAAAGATACAATTTAGTGTCAAAACTGATTTCATACAGGATTTTTTAATTTTCATATAGTATTTTATTGTATATTATTTTATTCTCTTTCACTGAGGACCCAAGTCAGAAAGAGGACTGTGCCTTAAAAGTGGCTGTACCTCATTGCACCCCATTTCATAATATTTAGTTATGAGAATTTTGCTATTGACTTCAGAGGAACTTGGGCTGGGTGCTTAATGGTTGGTATGGAACATTTCAGTCACATTGTTGTCTTCCTAAATATCAAGTTTCTCTTTTTTTTTCCCCCAGTGCTAATGTTCAGACTTTGTAGAATTTGTTCCATAGCACAGGCAATGTGTTACTGGCACACCACCAAAAAGTGAAGCACATTGGTCCTACTTCAGTATGCATCTATGGCTGTTTTGTTGGCAGGAGGGTCAAAATGTGTTCCCTTTATGTGTCTTTTTGCATTTGGTGGGCGGTGGGAAAAGAATTACTACACTTTGAGTCTGAACTGTAGTAATTTGAGAGACTGTTACGCATAGCATAGCACTGTATTCAGATGTGTGTTCACCAGTGTTTATATATAAAGTGGAATTTTATTCTTATTTGCATTATTGAGAGCTATGAATAACTTAAGTAATTTGGTTTACATAAACTCCTCTATTCCTCTATTTGGAATAGAGGCAAAGGTGTTAGACTAACTGCACGGCCTAAGAGACTCAGTGTAGGAAGATAATTGGACTGTATTTTTTGTACAGCAGTTTTTGTGATCCTTCAAGAAACCAGGAGTTTATCCCCATCTGCAAGCCCATATTGTCAGTGAGTAGCTAAAAGACATTATCTTAATGTGACATCAATTATTTTCACCTTTATACTTTCTCAGTAGTGTTACAACAGTGCTGTCTATCTGGGACATCTGCCACACTTAAGCACCACCAAGTACAAAATGTTCCTTAGAAATGTATTCTGCCTCACAGATCATCAGTGCCACACTCAAGCTTCATTTTTCTTGGGTAGAATTCTCACTGGATTTTGAATTACATCACTCCTTTGACCCCGGTAGTCAATGTTTTATATGTTATATCTAAACAACCAGCTAAAACCTTTAAATAAAGGTCACTATCACTAACTTTCTTTGCTTGACACAATGCAGCTCTCTGTAGGTAAAACTCAAATGTTCAGATGTCAGATGTGTTTTAGGCCTGCCAGACATGGCACTAAATGGCCACAGAAATTAGACTGACACAAACCTCCCTGTCCTGCATTTATATATGCAATTCCTATAGGTACTTTTTCTACCTCTAGTACTTGGTAGCATATATGGTTTTAAAGACCTATATGAAAAATACTCAGTCAATACATTTTTTTTTTGAGAGTAAGATGAGAGCAGAAATCTATAGTAAAGGGTAGAGGTGGTCAAGTTGCTTTCACTCAGTATGATAAAAGCAAATACTGTGGTGTTCAGCCACAGCCATATGACACGTGGTGCTGCTGCTGATCCAAACTAGACCAGAGCTGCCACACACAGAGCTGACTGATGTAGTCGCACATAAAGGAAGTGTGGGAAATGAGCAATAATGTTAGGGAAAATGTCTACAAAACAATGAAATGTTTACAAAACAATGAAGAAAATAATTTCTTTTTTCTCCTTAGTTCCCTTCAATGTTTCTTTTTATTTATCTTGTACTTTTATCTTTGCAGTTGTGTTGAATTCAGATAAGGATTTTTTTAATGCAGTTCTTTTTGGACATTTTCAAATTATTCTGATCAGTAACAGTGAATTGTGACAGCCCTTTGCTAAATTTTAGTAATACCAGATACCTTATCCATACCCTCAGGACAAGAAGCTGCAGTTTTAGAATATAACAAGATGAGCAGTACAAAATAGGCAGTTTTCCTTTTTATCAAAAAAGTTTCCACATTTTCATTAAATTTTGATGTATCTTTGAAAGCAAAAAGAATTATCAGGGCTGACTAACAGTCTGTCTGAGAAAGTGGGATTTTACAGTGTTGATGATTCAGCAGGCCAGTTAGTATTGGCAAATATAATTGTCAAGGCTGCTTGATAGATGGAGAGAGCATAAGCCGTAACATTTTAATTGGATATTTTATTGAGATGTTGTAGAAGATGGACACATAGAAGCAATGCTTCAGTTACCAATAGCTGAAATTGTGATTGAATAAAATTTCCATGTCTTTCAAATAACCTTCATTCTCTACCAAAATAGAAAGCTGTACAATGCCATTTTCATAAACAACTTTCTTAATGATGCACAAAGCTTAGCAATAAGAGATATGGGTTACTGAATGAAGAAGAACAGCATACAATGCACCCAAAGGAAAAACAGAGGTGCTTTGTTTTGTTTTTTAGCAGCTTGTTTTTCACTGCAATAGTACAGTAACTGATGCTTGGAAAAATCATTTCAGTAAAAGTTTTGGCAATGAAGAACTGTATCTCCTAAGGTTTACAGTATAGTCTTACATTCTTCACTGGAGCTGACTGGAGTTTTGTCTAAGTATAGAAAAGAACGTGGAACTTAATTTATACTGCCTAGTGATCTCTTAGTTCCTTTTTTGTTCACCCTTGATTTTCAGTTTTGTTAGTGGTGTCTAGTCAATTACTCTAATCCTGATGTTTTTATATATATATGGGAGTTGACTTGGAATTACTTGCCCAAATTTGATGGAAGGCTGTCACTTTCCCAGACAGTGACTCCACATTACAGATATATAGCACAGTCCATAAACATGTTGCAAAGAAATAGTAATTTTGAGTATTGTCAGTTTGTATCTTAAATCACCATCTTATCTAATTTGGCACATTTTCCTTAAATTGTCACTTTGGAGACTGAGATTTGAACTGATTTGTTACCAGATGCAATAGTTCTTCTATTAGTTATTGAGAGAAACACTTCCTAATTCTGGGACCTGTGCAGGAACCCTAGCTCCATGCTGGGATCAGAATTTATTGCACACTCTCTCCTCTCTGTGTCAGTTTTCAGTGGAAGTGAACCCAGCGGTGTAGATTAGGCAGGCACCCCCAGGGTGACTGCTGAGGTTTCAGTCTGTAAAATCCACTTGGCTTATATACAGCCTGGGAGTGTTTGTTTTTAATTAAAGAAAGCTCCTGGCCATAGGAACTGTGAAGAAAGAAGTTTCCTCTGTGAAGAAAAGCTTGAAAGCTTGTGAGTGAAAATGCCCTGACAGCAGATGGGCATTTAAAAAATTATCAAAAATCTGCTAAGTTTGAGGTTGCATGATCTTTTTTTATGGAATGGTAATATTTTCCTTTTCTACAGTTCTGTTTGGAAATATATTTTTACTTTTATTTAGGGTGTCTTTCTGTTTGCTATGGTAAACATTGCAGAGATGATGCTTGTCAAACAGATGAACCCCTTGTGTAATTTCATTGGCTTCCCTGGAGCTTTTCCCAGTGCTATTTCAGGAGAATCTCAAATGGTACAAAAATGCTTTCTCTGGTTGAAGCTCTTCTTGTTCTGCATACATGGAAATGATGACTGTAGCTTGGCCTTTAAGCCTTTGGCTGTTTGAAGAGCCGAGTTCCCTGCTCAGCTTCCTGGTGTGAGTCACTGGCGTTAAGTCTAGCAGCGATAAAGACACCTTATGTGTCACGTTATGTGTCTCACGTCACTCAGCTTCAAAAACAGGTCTAGAATCGACTCTTCATCCTCTTCTGAGGGTGGTAAAGATGCTGAGCTCACAAATGAAACACACACATTTTTTAAAAGCAGACTGCGCTTGAATGTCAAAAAATACTGTCTTTTAAATAAAACAATTTTATAATTAAGAAGTTCAAGTTTATTCTATGAACCGTTTTTTTTTCCCATGAAGGGAACAAAGCATTTTTCCATTTTTGCCTTTCCCCATATGAATATTTTACATGTTTTATTTTAAAACTAAACAATACCCAGCTTCAATAGAATATATAGAATCATAGAATTGTTAAGGATGGAAAAGACCTCTAAAATTGTCCTGCCCAACTATTAATGCTGTCACCTTCACCACTGAAGCACGTCCCTAAGTGCTGCAACTAGGTGTTTTTTCATTCCTTCCATGGACAGTGATTCTACTAGTTCCCTGGCCAGCCTGCTCCAGTGCTTGATAGCCCATTCAGTGAGGAATTTTTTTCTCATATCCAATCTAAACCTCCCATGGCACAACTTGAGACCATTTCCTTTTGTTCTGTCGCAGAACAACATACTTTGCTCTCCTAGACTTCTCACCTCCACCTCTCAACTCAGAACTGGTATATCTATCAGACATAAATGGTTGATTTTCTTTTTTTAATTTTTGAGATTTCCATTTCAGAATGGAAGTTCCATTTCAGAATGGAATTTTTATCGAACCATATTTACACGTAACAGTAAGGAAGAACAGCCTTTCCAAGGTGGCAGAACTTCTGACTGGGTTTCTCTAGAGAAAACTTGAATAAACAGGCTGATGTGTTTTCTTTTCCTTCTTAGCTTCCAAGAGAGTAGTAGATGATTTGCTACAGTTAGTGTCATAGATTTATGCCCACTATTTATCATATAGAGGGCAGGGAAAAAGTGGATCAAGAATCACATGGATTTCTAGAGGTACAATTGATATTCATATCCTGCATCAAAGCACATCAAAGCATATTTTAATTGTGATACATACACATGGATTGTAAAGTCACATATATTTCTGGGGGATAACTTTTAAAAAATGGTATTTTTATTGGATTTGTAGTTTTGTAGTTGGCTCAGTTTCTACTCAAATATTTACTGAGATGTAACAAAAATTTTAATTGTGACTTTAAAAAGTATCACAGGTGACCTCTGAACAAAGTGATCTCTGAATAAGAGGATTAACTAGGCAAAAAAGCTGAGAAACACTTTTCATTTCAGACCTCTGCTCTCCTCAGGCACTGTCTGTGTGACCCTCTTTAGAGAAGTATTGAAATTCAGCAGATATCTGTCATTAGTTTCACAGTCTCCTGCAGAGGCACTCAGTGTTCTCTTTTCTTCTCTTGTAATCAATTAGGATGCTGTTAAATGACAGGAAATTCAAGAAGTATGGTTGATAATAATAATGAAATAAACTGCCTGTCAACTCTGAAAGCAACATATAAATAATTTTTGACTGCTTCAGGAAAAAAAAAGCCCCACAGAAACCTCAGAGCACCCAAAATAAATATATTTTGTATATATAAAACCCAAGTGTATTGAGTGGCAGTTTTGGGTTTTAGCTGGGGCTGACTGGCAGCTTGAAATGTGCATCATTTCTCAAGATGACCAGGATGGTATCAAATGAAATTGAATTTCATTGCAGAACATTGTTTCAGGAGCTTATGGAAGCCTTTCACTAATATTCTGCCGCTAGATTGAATGGCAAATTTGCTTTTATTCCCTTTTATATAATGAAAGAATTAATTTCACTCTGGTTACTGTCAAATCATTTCTATCAAGAAGAAACATAGTCCCACAGGTAAAGTCCCAAAAAAGAAATATTTGGGGGAAGTATTTGGAATGAATGGGATTTCACCAAGACTAAAATATTTTAAAAATTAGTATGAAGAAAGATTCATATGCAATTGTGATATACTCTTTTACCCTGTACTGTTTAAAATAAAACTAATTAAATCCAACAGCTGGTTCATTATAGACAGAGAATAGGACAGAAAGCTTATAAAAAGTGTGAACAAAAATTCTTGGATTGTTTTTTGTCCCTAGTGACTGGTTAAATCCCTAAACTTAGGTTGAGGATGGTCATGTTTGCCCTGGTGGGATGTCCTGGGAAGGAGTGAACCTTTTCTTTCTGCTCTCGTAGGCAGCCCCTGTGCTGACTCAGAAAGCTGTGCCATGTCAGAGACAGCTCAGCTCTGTGCAATACAATATTTACCCAAAGACCCACCTGGGCATCAGTCTCTCCATCAAGCTTCCCACCCAACAGTGCCAGAGCTCTGTCTAGGGCAGAGGTTTTTGGGTATTCATTTTACAGAGATTAGTGTACATTGCTCCACAGAGTAGGATGTTAGATTATCTCTTCATTTTGTTTCACTACTGGTCCTTCTCTGTGATACTGCTAAGTCCCCAAGAACTCCTTTTTTATGTTTGAGTGCTTTGATAATTCAGGCTTTTGAAGGGCTCTTTGCCATGAATGTGTCTCTGCTGAGTTGGGAACACAAACGTAGGACCAGCCTTGGCCATCTCTGATTGCAGCGCAATGAGAGCTTCTAGCCTTTCTGAGAAAAAAGGATCACATACAGAGTAAAAGATTGATAATTACAAAGTGGCTACATATGAAACTCTGTTCTGTCTAAGTTAGGCTATCTCCAAGATCATCAAGTAATAATTAATTTTTTTTCAAGGAACTTTTTCCTTTATTTTATCTGTATTTTATTTACTTGCATTTGATTCATTCCTATCTTCCCCTAAAAGTGCCTGCTTTTTCAGTGAGGTCGGAATTCCTCATCTTACAGCTCTATATATGAAGATGAAGTTATCAATTAAGGCAGATGATAAAGGGCTAGGAAAAAGTGGTCCCACTGGAACAAATGTTTCTTCATCTGACCACCTCCATGTCTTCCATAGTGTTGTTTCTTATTATAAGGAAGTCAGGACCAGGGTGCTCAGTCTAAACACATTTTGGTGAATCATTCTTTTCTCTGAGGAGTTGGCCTTGCCCAGTTCTCCTCTCTGACTCACTGTAGCTGTAAATGGTGGGGCATGTATTTTTCAAAGGGCACATACTGAAACCTTCTTCAGAACAAGTTCATCTGCTTTTACTACTAATTTCTTTATAAAGTACATTTTGTTCTCTTGTAAACTCTGATTCCTGGCATTGGCAAATTCTTAAAGACTGGACTGCAGTCACAGAAATTTTAAAAGTGTACAAGTTTAAATAACTGAAATAGCACTTTAACTTAAATAACACTTACTTATAGAATTCTTTTATGTGTATAAAATAGATTTTACTGACTCAATTAAAACTATGAACTTGGGTATAGAGGAAAATCACATTTTTACCTGTGATTAAGCTAGAGGTGTGCACTGTTAATGATATTGCACCATCAAGATTTAATTAAAACTCTTGATGGATTAATCTTTTTTCAAACTTTTCCCATTCTAATTATATCATTATATGAAATTGGGATAAATTTTTGCTGTCTTGATGCAGGCAGAACATATTTTAATATCTGAGGAGCTTTCTGTGTGACAAAATGACACTTGTTTGTCCCTGGAAAAGGAGTGCCTCAGCTATAGGAGAAAATCTAGCAGATAAAGGCACTGAATTATATACATAATGTCCAGTCACATAGATCACGATGTACCTTCTATGTTTTGCTATGGCTATTCAACTAGCAAAGGAATAAAACAAACCAGGCTCTTCTTTTTCTGTGCTTTCAGTTTAGGAACTCATAACTGCTCAGAAATTTTTCATTTGGGGTGATGTACCTTACCCTTACTCTAAAGTCATGAGTGCTTTCTAATGAGAAAATTCAACAACAACAAAAAAAATCCCAACAATTAAAGCAATAGCTATTGTTTTAATACTAAGAGAAAATATTACAAGCCTTGGAAGAAAAGGAATGGTATGTTTGTTACCTTTCACACATAAAGCCTGTGCTGGGGATATTTTCAGACATGCCATTAGGCAGGCAAAGTTTAACTTGCAAATGGAGCATTAGGATCCAGGCTTCATTGCTTGGACCTAACTCTCATAAAAGAATTGCATTATCATGTTAGTAGTATGCTGTAACTGGCTTTCCATGACACTTTTCATGGTTAGATCATCTTTTTCCTTTTTTATGGATGATGGCTCCAAAAGTGGAGGACTTTGGTCTATTCACCAGACCAGTTACAAGGCTCAGGTTTTATAAATTCCAATTCAGTGCTTTGCATTCCACTCTGCTAGAGCTGTGGCAGTCAAGCTATGTTCAGGTAGCATTGGAAAAGTCTGAATTGGTCATGAAGTAGAAATTTACACTTTATCAGCTGGTAAAATGTTGCCTTTGTTCCTGAACAAGGTTAGCATATATCTGTAATCACAGCCACTGAATCTGAAGTATGAAGCACTATATGCCATAGAGCTTGAGCACATAGGCAAATCAGACATTTCTGAGGGGCACAGAAAAGGGAAACAGATTGTTTTCTTAGGTTTTGCATGGCCATCTGCCTTAAACCACACCGAGAATTTTCTAAAGTTAGTTGATAAAATTGGCGGGAAAGAATTGCTAATCATTGCATGCCCTCAGCAGAATGACACATGCTGTTGCAAAACCAAATTCAGACCATGTCTAATACCACAAAGTTTGCAATAAGAAAGCAGCTGTTTTCATTTTAAGCAATTTCCATCATGATATATGAGTAAAAGATAGAATATGAATAAAGAAAAAGACAACATGGTCATCAAGACTGAGGTTCTACATGCTACAGCTGAAGATCTTCTTTACATAGTTTCTGCACTGACTGCCACATTTCTCTTTGAAAATGTATGTATCTCTTTAGAAATGTATCAGATGTTGATCTGGGGGTTCTAGAAATGTAAGTCTGAATATGTCCTTCCAAAATATGATTTGAAGCTTCAGTATATGTCCCTTAAAATTATTGCTGCAATACATACAGTGAAGCTAACAACAAATGAGTATTTTACCCAGAAAAATTCAGTAGGAATCTGAGAAAACTCCATACAACATGTTGTGAAAGATCTTGATTCAGACTAGCAGCATTTACCACAGTATTTAGTGCAACCATTTTATTTTGTCAATCACATCCCACAACAGAGGTCCGCTTTATTTTGCTGGAGTTCTTATTTTGTTGTTATGAATTTATAGCTTAGATCAAAAATAAAAAGGAATAAATCTATATCTATCTACAAAGACTATTATTATTATTATTATTATTTATTA
>VXBC01007688.1:1136271-1171442 GCA_013399945.1 Ploceus nigricollis
TATTTATTATTATTATTATTAATTATGTATATACCAGCTCTCATCTGTGATTCTCAGAGAATTATACAACAGTAGGTATTTTTATTAGGGCTGATTGGCAAGATGTCAGGGATAATATTGACTTTGGAAGTATTTTAAAGGCTAGTTTTGTCTATGTTAATTTTGAAAAAAAAAAGTTTTGACACATTTAGAATAATAAGTTTTGTTGGATTTTTGTGTTGTTGTTTGGAATCATATACCTATTTCAATTTCTTTCTTATCTTCTATTAAAAAACTCCAAGAGCAAAAATGATGGAGCAGAAATGTGGGGGTTATTCTCTTTAAATAAAACTGTCCTGTGTAGAATTTTGAAAATGTTGAAGGCCTTCTTCCCAACTTGAAATATCACCATATTTTGTTAGGCAAAGTTCTGTTTTCCATCCAGGTCTAATCTTTGTTACACACTTGCAATTGCTGTCTTCTTCCAATAGCTGCCAAGCAAGGAAACTTTTGAAAGGATCTGCCCAGTATGACAAAACATGCTGGTAAAGCAGGACACCCCTTGACTCCAAAGCCACTTCCCCATGTGCCAGATTTGGCTATGGAGATCAGGTCACCTTAGCCCATATTCTCTTCCAGTGCACACACCTCCTATTTCTCAAAAGCTTAAATCAAAGACCTGGAGATGTGGCTGTCCACCCACCAACCTGTCAGTGTCTGTCACAAATCAGGAACATGATGTTGTCTCTTTCTCAAGAGGCAACCAGCAGGTATTAACACCTACAAATTACTAGGCAAAGCCGCAGACTGTTTTTTTAATAAATACTAAGCAGGCATCAAACTGCTCTGAGGTTGTTGGCTAATTTTTTGAGGTAAATATAATGTACATTATACTGTATAAATGACATATACACTGTCATAAATAGGTTTTCTTCCATACCGTGTATAGAGGGTATATGTAATGAATGTGCATATTCTGTACAAAAGTATGTGCATCTCAAACAGAGGAAATCAGGCAAGAACACCAGGAGTTACAAGTGCATAAACAGGGAGCTCCTGGACAAACTCAAACACAAAAAGAAGCCCTGCAGAGCAGGAAAGCAAGAACAGGCAGCCTGGGAGGAACATGGGGAGATTGTCTGAGCAGCCGGGGATAAGGTTAGGAAAAATAAAACCCTGAGCAGGGTCCCTCAGGGGTCAGTACTGGGACTGGCACCGTTTAGCATCCTTGTTGGTGACATGGACTGTGAGATGGAGCACACCTTCAACAAGTTTGCTGATGCCACCAAGCTGTGTGCTACAGTTGACATGCTGGAGGGGAGGGATGCTATCTAGAGGAACCTTGACAGGCTTGAGAAACAGATCCATGCAAACCTCAGGAAGTTCAATGAGGCCAAATGCAAAGTCCTGCACTTGGGGTAGGGCAATCCCAAGCACAAGTACAGGCTGGATAGAAAATGGATTTAGAGCAGCCCTGAGGAGAAGGACATGAGGGTGTTGGTGCATGAGAGGCTGGACATAAGCCAGCAAATGTGCACTTACAGCCCAAAAAGCCAACTATATCCTGGGCTGCATCCAAAGCAGTGCTGCCAGCAGGGCGAGGGAGGGGATTCTGCCCCTCTGCACTGCTCTCGTGAGACCCCACCTGCAGTGTTGAGTCCAGAGGTCTCCAGCATAAGAAGAATGTGGACCTCTTGGAGTGAGTCCAGAAAATGTCCGTGAAGATGATCAGAGGGCTGGAGCACCTCTCCTGTGAAGACAGGCTGAGAGAGCCAGGGTTGTTCAGCCTGGAGAAGAGAGGCAGCCTTCCAGTATCTAAAGGGGACCTACAGCAGAGCTGTATATAGTGGGTATATAGTGATAGGACAAAGGAAAATGTCTTTAAACTGACAGAGGGTAGGTTTAGACTAGATATTAGGAAGAAATTCTTTACTGTAAGAGAGGTGAGGCACTTCTCCCTGAACACGTTGCCCAGAGAAGTTGTGTCAGTCCCATCCTTGGCAGTGTTGAAGGCCAGGTTGGACAGGGCTTTGAGCAATCTGGTCTAGTGAAAGGTGTCTCTACTCATGGCAGGGAGATTGGATCTTTAAGGACCCTTTAAACTGAAACCATTCTGTGAGTGCACGATTCTATGAAAAGTATTTTGTGTTGGTAAACAGTCAAAAAAAGAATGTCAGCACCTCTGAACGGCATGCAGGAGACTGGGCCTCAGTCCTCCCTGATGCCATGTATGTTCCATGTCTCCCTGGGGACATGTAAAATGTAACCCTATCCCTATGTATGCCAGTAACAAAACATTGCTGCCATTTACCAGTGGAACACCATAATCTTGTGCCTCAAGCGCACAATGTGAAATGGGTGTTCTGAGTTTTCCTTTTCCCTGACAATTTTCTTGTCTTGTCTGTTTAGCCCTTAAGTTCATTGCTTTCTGAAAAAAAGATGATGTTTTATTATGTGAATGTTTGTACTGCACAGCAGGGATATGCATCTGAGATGGAGCTGAAGAAATAAATAATGTAATATAAATAAAATCCAGCATCAGCTGATGCATCAAAGGCAGATAAATAAAATGAACAAAAGACAAACATGTATGCTTGGAAATAGTGCCTTAGATCAACCTTTTGCTGTAGACTTGAGATGTTTTTTTGTGATACAGAACCATTTCTTTATTACCTTTTGAAGTAGGCAATGAGTTTTCAGCTTGGTTTCTGTACTGTTCAGAGATTAATGAGGGATTCCACCCTTGCGTGAATATTTTTACTTTGTTGGGTTAAACTTTTGTTTGCCTGATCAGCTTAACTGACCAAACTAAATCAGCTAGTCTGAGAATACACTCATAGCAAAGCATCTTTATATGATTTCTCTCATAAAAGTTTAATGCAGTGTATAATTAGAAAAGGTTGAGTGCTTCCATTAATTCTGCAGTGTTTTCCCACTCGTTTATCCTGATAAGCCCAATATTTTGCTGACAGGATGAATATAGGCTCAGTTAAAGGTATGCAAATACATATTTATCATTGTACCCCAAAAGCAACATCCCACAGGAAGGGAAACAAAGCAGGAATTTTCATGAGGTTCAGATGACATTTGCTGTCCTCTCAGAGCTTTAGGGATGATGGAGCACTCTGTGGGAGCATTAAAGTCTGGGAATCCCAATTATGTGGTTAATGGAGTTGAGTGATGTGCAGATCAGTAAGATATACCCGAGGAATTGGTGCCTCTCTGTTTCTGCTGCAGATCTCTTCCCCTAAGAGCACAGCCTGGGCAGAAGCCATGATGTTGCCACAGTTGTGTAGCAGCAGCAGTAGGACAAAATTTGTAAGAGTTAATCCTACTTGAAGCATCATTAATTCCTAATGGAGGCTGTGGAGAATAATATTCCAGATCCTCTCCTGCTTGACATCCTATGCAGTCTAATCCTTCGGTGTATTTACAATAGTAGCAATGGAAAACTCTGCATGGATCTGGTTTTTTGTCTTCTACTTTGCTCTCTGTTTATCTCTTTTTATTGAAACGTTGGCTAAAATTAGGCTTTCGCAGGAATTTTCAAAATGATTTATCCTTAGGATTATGACTTCAGGATCCTGAATATTTATGTATGTTTCTCATGCACTTTGTGATTATAAAAGTTTCCAATAAATGCTTGAGAGTAAATTCTTACAGAAATAATTTTAATACAGTTTCCAAACAGCACTGTTATGTTCAGAAAAAAGCTAATGTGGAGTAAATCAGTCTGTAAATGTGTCTGTCTTACAACACTCCTACCTCCCTTTTTTATTGCCAATTTCAATGCAAGATTTCACTAGAATGCATACACTTCCATATTTCAGTACACAAAAATACAAGATGTCTTTAACACAGACACCTTTGATCATCTCTGGGAGATGATTTCATAGTCTCTGTTGGGTGGCCTCATAAAATGTGTGTGTGTGTGAATTCTTGACTCTTCTGAACACAAGAGAACAGAGGAATTTTACCTCTCCTTAAAATGCTTCAGAGTCCTTGGCAAAATAACACTTCAGTGATTCCCGAGCTGGTAAATTGGCTGCTGCAGCAGTTCCTGGCAAGGTCAGTACTGCAGTGTGTGGTAGGTAATAGGAGGCAGCTCTTACAGTGAGTGTGTCTCCTTCTCCCTTAGAACTATTCCCCTCTTCTGTGCTTGTACATGAGGGTGGGGGTGTGTGCATGCACTTGCATGGGGAGCTTTTCCTCCTCAGTTTCAGTTAGTTCATCACTGGACTGAATGTGTGGAAGTTAAAAGGCTTCATACCTTTAATAAAAATTCCTAATAAGCAGCCACTAAACATATGGTCAAATTGTATCTGTATTCCTTAGTGCTTTCAAAGATGCCTGTCCTGCTCTCTCTCCTATGCTACTCTGTGCACATGTAGAGGGACGAAAGTTATGCAGTTGAAGTTATCTTTCTTTAAAAACACTTCCTATTTTTGCCAGAAACAATAACCATATTGCAATATCGCTGCAACAATATAATCCTGTTCCTTAGACATGCACCCAGATTTTCTGAAGGGCCAGGGAAAGAAGCAGTAAGGCAAAATAGTCAATTGTCTTCCTAAGAAAAAAAGTTAGCAACATTAGCTAGAAGAAGCAGAATGTTAATCCACAGCCAGATGTCCCAACACCTATCTCTTTCTGTGGATCAGGTTTGGGAGCTTATTCCAGTGCTTTCCATTTGCTGCAGAGCATCCAGCATGTAAGCTATTATAAGCTCTGCCATGATGCCACTGATATTCTTCAGGGATCTCAGGAATGGATTTGGCTCCACTGCTTGTTGGCCTTTTGTACTCTGTCAAAAAGATTTTTTCCATTGTCCATTTACAAAAACAGTTGTGTCTTTCTGTAGGCAGCTGTACTGGGTCCAAAGGAGTGGCAACAGATGCCTCATCATCCACTCCAATTAAAGAATTTTTATAGGCAAGGAAATCCTGCTATGGTGCCTGAGTCACCAAGCTAACATAAGAGACAAGAACCTTTTTCCCATTGCATACTGAATTAATACGTCCTGATATAATTAAAATTTTATCACTTTTTCTATTATTAAGAATGTGGAAATTTTTTTTAGACCTAATTTTTTGTAAGACTTTGGCTTCCTAGTTGCATGGTAATTGGTGTCTTTTACTGATAATTTGGATAAAACCTGGAGATACAAATACTCCTGTGCTTTTTCAACAATTTATCTGAAACAAATTTTTTGCCACAGGTTCCAGAGGTTTGCGTCTTTTTGATTTTTTTTGCTTCACCATGGTCTTCACCGTGAGCTGCAGAGGAATCTTGGCTCAGGCACCTGGAACAGCTCCTCCCCCTCCTTCTTCACTGACCTTGGTGTTTGCAGAGTTGTTCTCACATATTCTCGCTCTACTCTTCTCTGTCTGGAAGATTACAACTGCACCACAACCTTTGTTTTGATTTCTTCTTAAATATGCTGTCACAGAGACATTACCACCATTTCCAATTGGCTCAGTTTTGGCCAGAGGCATGTCTGTCTTTGGAACCACCACGGATTGGCTCTTCCAGACATGGTGGAAGCTTCTAGCAGCTTCTCACAGAAGCCACCTCTGTGCCCCCCCCTCAACCCCCCATTACCAAAAACTAGGCCATGCTAACCCAATTAAAAAAAAAATTGGAAAGGAACACAAAGTAAAAAAAACCCTAAATTCCTAAAGCTCTATTTACCATGATTATCAAGAAAAACTTAAAAATATGTCCCATGCTTGGCTATACAATGCTGTTCAAGAATGGCTATTTCTGAGTAACTCCATATGTGGGTATCCTTGTTCTATAAATAGCACGACTTTTATTTTGGGCTTAACTCCTTTTCAAAGTGCATTAAGTTGAGCAAGAGCATATCCGTTTGGTAAAGTAAAATCAGCCTCCCGAAAAATGCCTTCCTGTCTTAGTCTAGTAAGTTTACAGGGTGCTTGAAGATGGGAATGATCATACCAAGCCCACTGTGAACCCAAAGTGGTGACATTATTATCATGGTTGCCCTATCAAGCTAGTAATGAACTACATAATTATTTTTAATAATAAAAATCTACAAATATGCAACATGGACCATAAAGTTCAGTTGAGAAATGCTTTAAACTGAAACATGTAGTGAGTCATCAACAGGAAGAATTCTACTCCTTGCTGATAGAAGGGGCTGCATAGTGGGTTGAACCTACCTGGATTCCAAGTGCCCATCAAAATGGCTCTGTCAGTCCCCTTCTCAGCTGGATAGAGAAGAGAAAATATGAAGAAAGTCTCCTGGGTCGAGATAAGGAAAGGGAGAGATCTCAGCAATTACCATCTGAGTCAAAGCAGACTCAGACTGGGGAAATTAATTTACTTTATTGGCATTCAAATCATAGTAGAGTAATAAGAAATAAACCCAAATCTCCAAAAACCTTGCTGCCACTCATCCTTGCATCCGAGGCTCAGATTCACTTCCAATTTTCTCTGCCTCCACCCTACTAGCAGTGCAGATCGAGGGGGAGTGGGGATTGTGGTCAGTTCATCACACAGTGTCTCTGCTACTCCTGCCAGGAGCCAACAGTCTCTCCACAGCATCACAGCCTCTTTTGGGCATCTGCCTGTTCCGGCATGGGGTCCTCCATGGGCTACAGGGGCAGAGCTCCCTCACCACAGGCTGCACCATAGGCTGCAAGAGAACCTCTGCTCTGGCACCTGGAGCACCTCCTTCCTCTCCTTTTCCACTGACCTCAATGTCTGCAGGGCTGTTGCTCTCACATATTCTCTGTCCCCTCTCTGGCTAAAATTGCACAGTAACTTTCCCCCTTAAATTTGTTGTCTCAGAGGCACTACTGCCATCACCAATGGGCTCTACCCTGGCCAGCAGCGGGCCCATCTTGGGGTTGGCTGGCCTTGGCTTTATGGGATACAGGAGACATTTCTAGAAGTTTCCTGCAGAAAGCCATCCCTGTAGCCCCCCTGCTATCAAAATCTTGCCCTGTAACCCAATACATGCTGTTAGGTATAGGCAGTCAAGCATAGAACGTGATACCTTGTCTAGCAAACAGGTTTTTTTCCACTCCAAGGGAGTCAAACAGTGCTTATTTTAACAAAGAGGAAATGGTCGACTGATAAGGTGGAAAAAAAAATGACTTATGACCACTGGCTGGGTTTTATATGGGAGGTGGCTTATAGAGGCTATCATTCTCCAGCATGATAAGACACTTCTTAATGATTGTTACCCAAGATGTCTGTCTCTCTAAATGAGGGAACCATTTGCAAGAAAAATCTGTAAACTATTCAACTGTACAATGAAAAGAGAAAGATGCTTTTATGCACATCTTTAACTTGCTTTGTGCTAAGAGTGATTCTGAAGTAGCTGTGTAATAAGGAGACATTCCACACCCAGAACTTTGGTGCCTCTAAAGCCATCACACCTATAGGTCAGGGCATCAGAGATGTTGGAGCAAATGCCTGTGTGTTTTGCAGTATATCCAAAGGGCAGCAGGTTTACTGATATCTAGAGAAGAAGAAGGGTTTTCTGGTGATGGGTTAGAGCTGATGGCAGAACTCACTGACAATCAGAAAAATACTGGAGAGCACTTTCGGACACTTGCTAGCCCAAGGGGAGTTCACTACAGTCAGCAGCTGGCAGCTGGCACAAACTGCAATTTCAGCACCTCTGGTTTGCCAGAGCTGTAAAAAATCTAAGTATCACAAGGCACAAAATACAGACTCCATACCCCAGTATGCAGGCCTCACAAGAGTGGTTGTAGGGAAACAGCCCCCAACACGCACAACAGAGGTATGTAAAGCACAGGGAGACATTCAGTCAACCTCAGTGGTTTATCAAGTCTTTGGAGACTCTGTAGTGGTTTTCATGGGTTGAAGCAATTTTCTGCTCAAGTGTTGAAAATAATCAGTGGAACTTTTGAGGAGATAACAGTGAAAAAACTGAAAAACACTGACCCTTAAATTGTGGGACTCTATACTTCCTCTTAATGCTTGAAACAGAGAAGGATTAAATATTGCTTAGAAGTGAGGAGTTTCATACAGAAGGAGATTTTATTTTTGTATCAGTTTGTTCCTCTTTAGCATATTTGAATTGTTTACCTTTTGCTACTTTCTTTCTGTTGCCTGGAAACATTTAGTAAGTTGTTAGTGCCAAAGCATTAGCTGACTTAAGATTCAACTCGAATGAGCTCTAACACAAAAGCTTATCATCTGTGTTTTCAAAATATCCCAGCAATATTGAATTAAAGGGCTTTTTGAGCAACTAGAAATTAATTTTATCAGGATAACAGCATTGAATGTACTTTTACAGTAATATCAACTTCTTGTTCTTGACTTTGTATGCCTTACTGAACCAAAATTCTCACCAAAACCATTATCCCTTTCTCTGAGAACCAGACTGATGATGTTGCATGCATTACAAGTCAACTAATGCAATACAGTTATTTTTTAAATTGATATTTCAACTTTCAAATTTCTTTCCTGATTTTAATCTCAGAAAGCTGAGGAATCTGCTATGTGATACCAGCACTTTAACTCTGCAAGGTTGTGAACCCCTCCCTGAGTTATGCTGTCAAGTCCCATTAGGGTTTATGGAACTGTTTGACCAGCACTGATATTTCTGCTATACTTATATTATAAGAAGTGTAGCAGGCCATAGTGCACCTTCACACTGAAATCATCCAGAGTGAACTTTCACCATGTTGGGCACATCTGCAAAGAGTTCATGTCTGGCATTCTAGAGTAAATATTGCAGCAGCACTTATAAATGCCTGGTTTAACATGTGGGAATCTCCAAGAGGTATTCCTAAGCCAAAAGCATGATGGCTGAAATGACTTGAGTATATGAAATTATTTCCAGGAGAATTCATGTTAGTGATCAGTATCAGTTAATACCTGACTGTAAATGTTTATTTTACTTAGAGGACTGTTTGAAACATATTGATATCTCACCTCAAAATATACACCACTTCTAATTGAAACATATTGATATCTCATTCTAAAATATACACTACTTCTATTCTTTCTAATAGGTGAAATAATATTAAAAGGTTCACAATATCACAGAACCCAAATATTTAGTTTTAAGTTGTTTTGTTTTAGAATATTTAGTGCTTAATGTCCCACCTATATTGTAACTCATAAACCTGCACTACTTCTTCTCTAATGGTATTTCCCTAACTAAATGAGCTACCAGAATGAGCTTCCCAAAGTTCAAGTTGAACAAGCAGGATATCCAGCAGTTTTTCTGATACATGTTAATTGGTGGAGATGGAAAGCAGTGCTGAGAACTGTCTGACACCTCATTTTAAACACAGTTGCATGTTTGTTTCATGTCTCAGCTCATCTGAGACCCCACTCCCCTCTGTTCTGAGCATGATCATATACATAGATCAATTTACAGTTTTAAATTTACAATTTACAGGAAAACCTTGGAAAAAACAGAAGGGCCACATGCAGTAATGGGGAACAAAGAGGCAATAGCAGGGAAAAGACTGATGGCAAATATTGGGAAAGAGCCTGCATCCCGCACAATGGTACTATTCATATATATAAATCACGTGCTCATGTGTTTTTCTGGATCTGGGCCTAGCTGCACAACTGGATTTCTTTCAAACCACAAGTAAGTGCAGGAAAAAGCAGAATACAAGCATGGATTTTTTTTGTGGAGGGTGTACTTCAGGCCTATAAAGAGAAAGTCATGGACTGTAAAGGAAAGCTGCAAAAGACGTGGAAAAAAGAAGAGAGCAGAATGCCACTTTGCACCGTAGTAATTTAGTGTTAGTATTTAAAACTGAATTTGCTTATTTGGTGAGTTTGAAGGTTCCTTTCCCACCTTCTGTTAATCTTCGGTTGTATTTTAAGAGAAGGAGACTGGATGTGGACTAAAGTCCTTCTGAGGTAAAGAGCAAGGCTATACTTTGGTCTCTGAGAAGGATGCCTACTGTTTCAGTGCAGAGTAAGGTTTTGAAAGCTTTTGTAAGGGTGCATTATGAAACCCTGACTTGGTATTGGATGGTGACTGTGAAAGATATCAAGGGTGTGGGGTGTGATAATTGATTACTGAATATCCTGAGTGCTGTGCAGTGCAGAGCCGAAGTGCACATGGGTCACAGCAGATCCCCTTCAGATCTGAACAGTGTTAATATGCAGAAGGCAGAATACAGCCTGTTCATCTGCTGGATCAGAGATCCTGCCATCTTGCTTCATCTGTTCTTTTGTCAGATAGCCAGCTGGCAGTCTAAACTCTGAACCATATATATTCTTATTTTTAGTGTTTTTGTGTTGCATAATAAAAGTATGAGAGGTGTGGAAATAAAACTGCAGCTTGATCAGCTTCATTTTAAAGCAGATCATTCGAGTGGAAAATCAATGGCTATTCTACAGCCTGTGTATTTACCTGTACACAGATATGCACAGAAATAGCAAAAGTTTGTATTAATTGATGATGATACATTAATGTCATCTAAAGATGTGGTGAAACAGGAAGATAATTGGATT
The DNA here is from genome assembly GCA_013399945.1 of Ploceus nigricollis. Taxonomy (NCBI): domain Eukaryota; kingdom Metazoa; phylum Chordata; class Aves; order Passeriformes; family Ploceidae; genus Ploceus; species Ploceus nigricollis. The sequence continues at coordinate 1,146,733 of VXBC01007688.1, forward strand.
AATGAGTAAAATACAGAATTTAAGCCCTAAGATCTAACAGATGTGACATGGTGCCTTATCTAATGAGTGTAAGTGGAATCTCTCATGAGACTGGAGAACATGGTACATGGCATAATCTTCCATTCCCATCCCAACCACACAGCCGTAATCATAAGTCATTCATGACAAAAATCAGTTGTCTGAGTTTTTCTGACAGCTTCTGTTCACTGTTCCTAGGAGCTGTTTTTTATCTTTTCTCAAGAGGGTATTTAGAATTTAAGCTCCCTCTCTCTACTTGTTTATGTACAGTGCTGTTAGTCTGCCAAATGACCATGGTGCCAAGTTCCAGCTTGGCATTTGTGGAACATTTTCCTTTCAGCTCCTTGAGAATGCATGCTTTAGCCTTTCCAAAGCCAGCAAATTGTCAACACTTATGAAGTGGCATGGGCCTAGGCTGAAGTGGACAGAAAAGTTATCAGCATCTGTCTCATTGTTTTGTAGCTACAACGTGACACAAACTACAGAGTTATTGATGATAGCTTTTGAAAGAAAAAAATATGAGGGGAGACTTCTCTTTTTATGATTCTGTATTTCAATAAAATTTCTCTAATTGCATGGGTAGAGCAATAAAGTTTTGTAGTATGTATTATATCCTATAGCATACTGTTACAAGAAAAGAAAAAATGTGCATCAGCAGACCAGGCTTGTGAAAGACTGTGTAATTTGCTCCAGTAAAATTGGCTTTTTACAATCCATTATATGGTAACTCAATATAAAGTCAACAGACCTCATTTGCAAAATGGGAATACTTACTGTAGTCACTTTCCAAACAAGGTACCTGATCAAAAGCATTTGCTATCAATTCTGCTAACTGACAGCTTCTTAAAACCTTTTATTGTGTTACCTGGAGGCAAGCTGAGGACAACCACCATCACTGAGAAAATATTGATTTTTCTAGGATATCCTGTCTTTTTTCTGCAAATAGTAAATAGATGCAGAATAGGGTTTATGTCATGGTGAGAAGAAAATGTTGTGATTAAGTCTGGAATCTGTGTTCTCTTAACCTTTCAGTACTCAATTTTTACAGGTTAAAAGAAAAAATATAGAACACTCAGCAATAGATCATGTTGTACTTTGTTAATCTGGCCAGCATTCTTCCATTACAGGATGAGAAGATGAATAAACACACAGGGCTTAACCAGGCAGAGGCTTTAAATCTATTAATTCATCTTTATGTGCCTAGCTTCTGCACATCCTCCTTTGGAACAGAATAGTCAGTCTGTTAGGTCTCTGAGGACCAGCTTTTTACATGTGTGCTGGCAAGTGAATCGCATGCCTTCTTGTAAATTAGTAATAGCAAGAGACAGGGCAAGAAGAGCCACAGCAAACATCTATTAGGATTAGACAACCTTATAGCTGCTCAATAAGAAGTGAAAACTGGTTGGTCAGAGCTAGAAAAGGTAGGATAAGGAGCTGTTGCTGGGCTGCCAAAGTGTGACATACATCTTTAGAGTAGAGAGGATAGGGACAGGGAGTTGATTTTGCTGGAAGTGTCTCCAGTAATAAGCATGAGACAGTCATCTTAATTCCATTGGACTGTCCTAGACTGTTCTATTGGACTGCCCTAGGCTGCCTCCAGATCACTCACTCCCACCCACCTGTTCTTGTCTGCACCAGGTTTGTCCAGATACACAGCCTCACTGTTCTTTTCAACTTGAATGCTGGCAGGCCTCTGGGAGAGTCTTTATCAGGTGTAGTACAAAGGTAAGCTCACACCTGCCAATACAGCTCTTTCCTCATGCACTCACAGGGTCTTCAGCAGTTGCCTCACTGAAGAGCCCATGTTTAGTCCCCCTTGAAAAACAACTATAATGTAGTTCTACAGCAAATAAAGAAGGTGTGGGTACTTTGATCACAACATCAAGCCAGAAGGAAAGAACAGGGTTCTCATGCAAGGGTCTGACTCCACCATCACAGCACAGAGTCTTTGATGATGCTCCCAGTGCCCATCTCTAGTCGGGAAAAGGGCTTGAGTTTCAGATGCAGCACAATCACCTGAGCAGTCTGGGAGTTCTACCTTGCAACAATGTCCATAGTCTCCTGGACACTGCTAATTTACATGATCTACGACAACATTTGCCTCCTTACAATATCATGAATTACCTTGAGAAGTGTCTGTAGCTACTGTCTGACAACTGACAGCTGCCTATTGGGATGAGCTTCTGTGCTGCAGTGACTTCTACTCTTGGGTGATATTTTAGCTCCTGTATCAATTTTAGAAGGTCCCCAGTAATTTCCTACAGTTTTGGTTGGGTTTTTTTTTCACTGAAAAACATACGAAATGTTAAGTCCTTCAGAGGCTTTCATTCCCTGCTTCCCTGCTGAGAAGAGATGGATTTTTTCTGAAGTTTTTATTCCAGAATTGGTGTAGAGTAGTAACATAGTTCTCAGTGGCGGTGTATCGTATAACATTTGGCTAATGCTCTGGGGCTATTTCTAGTAACTGCAACTGGAGTTACAGTGCTGGGGTAGGTCTATTATACGTTCTAATGAAATAACTAGTAGTCTGATGCAGTCTACAGGAATAACAGAGATTTGGATGCTTTCACCTCATTTGGGGCACATATATTAAAGAATGAGGTCTGTGCTTAAGAGAGATTACATGGGGATTATGAAATGTAGAAATTGTAGTTGCAAAAAGCAGGTTTATTCAGCAGCAGATTACTGTCATTTTACTGCATGCTTATGAAAACTGGAGTTTCTAGTTAAACCCAGACTTCATTAGCAAGTAAATATTAGCCTATGTAGAAATACAGCATTTCAGTTAAAAAAAGTAGAAAAGCATTTATCAATTAATTTTAAATTCATATAATTTACAGTGTCCTGAAGCTGTCTGCAGTCTCTTCAGAAATACCAGATTTAGAGAGGCCCTAGCACTTGGCCAGCTATTTGATGAATAAGATAAACCAATGAAGGTAGTGGATAACTGATGTATGGATGATCAAAATGTGCTATTCCATCCATGACGGGAAAAGAAATGTGTTAAGGCAGAGGTGTATCATATATGACTTTTTTCAAATGAACACACGAAAGAACATAACATAGACTCACAAATGAATGATTTATTCCACTTGTGTCTTGGGAATTATGGATTTACCTGTTCTCTTGATGGTGTTCGGCAAAAAATCTGCTGCAGTCTATTGATTAGTTTATCCTGCACCAACTCAGGAGTAATTAATTTTATGTCTGCATAATTAAAATTGAATTATACAGATAGGTATAGCGATAGATGATACAGATAGGTGAGCGATCCTGCCCCAAAACAGGCAACTGAAAAAACCACTAGAATCCTCTGATTTATTTTAAAATGTGAAGAATTTTAGTGCAAACAAAACAAAATCCAAGCAGTAGAACAAAACACAAAATAAGGTTTTGGACTAGGAAAATGGAACAAAAAGATAAATCTTCAATGGAATATTGATTTCTTTTTTGATTTCACAAAAGGAGATCACACAGGGTAGAGAATATTTAACCACGAAGACAGTAGAAAATAAATGCACTTCCACTAAAGCCATAAAGAAGCTGCAGTCACCTTGGCAGAACCATAAAAAGCGCTGAAAATATCTTCCCTGATAAAAGGCATTCTAATAGAAGGACTGGGAAATATGTTTCATAGTTTTGTGATAATTTATTTTGATATTGGGAGTGAAAATGTCATTGTTTTTAGGAGTCTCCTTTTTCTTCACTTGAGTATGTTTATGGTAAAACAAGTTAGAATTTAATATACTTTGAAGATAAATCACCTCTGGATGTTTTCAGTAAAATAAATCACCTCTGGATGTTTTCAGAGCAAAAAAATTTCCATCTTAATCTTCTTAAATTTCTCTCTATTTTTTACTGCCTTTTCCTGAGGCTGTTTACTCGTCACATATTAGAGGGAAGGATAACAAAGCATTTTAAATAGGCAAGATCTGTGTGTGTCTCCTTAGAAGGGAGCTTCTTTTTNGTTTTCTGACTAAGGTAGTGTTCACCAGCAGGAGGAAGTTAAACGATACCCAAACAACTCAGGAGCTGTCTGTCAATCAGGGCTAATCTTGAGGCAGAAGCAAGCTTCAGAAAGAGGGAAGTCTTTCTGACATTTATTTCACTTCTCCGCATTTATCAATTGAGAATAAGTGGACCTGAATTGTTAATAAATACAAATGGTTAATTGTGTGGTAAAATCAAAACCTGTACAAAAGAAGGCAAATATATTTCAGAAGGTCCAGCTTCTGCACCTTCAACATGAGATCTCAAACTCTGTGGCTCCACAACAGGACAGGGTGGTAGTCTGTGAATGGCATTTGATACATAGCTAAATAGTCCTGAAAATAATTTTTTAAACAGCAGATAAAGGAGAGAAGGCTCTTTTTTTAGATAACTCTGGTACTATGGTCATGCTTAAGGTCCTTAGCCACTTAGGAAAGCTTCTAGCTTCTAGAGTAGATGTAACAGGAATCTGTTCTCAAAGTAGAAACTGGCTATAGAATGGCAAAATGATTTGATGGAGATGCTGAATTTCTACTCAATAATAAGCAAGGTTTTATATATTCTTTATGCTATGCAAGGCTGGATTTCCTTTTCTCATTTTTGCCTTGTCTTGTGGTATGAAATAGCTTCTCATAACATAACTTGAGTGTCCTAAGTCTGCCACATTTATGATTTGCTGCCATAAATTATGATTTTGAATAAGAAATTGGTAATTTAGCTTCAGTTTACATTACTGTCTTTGCCCAATTTACAGACTTGTACATGATACCACAGAATCACTTTACTAAAAGAGTAAAATTACTCGGTTTGGGCCTGGGAGCCAGAGAGCTAAATATAGTACACAGCATTAGAGCCTGGTGCAGCTGGGGGAAAAAATCCATTTGGGGACTTATAAAAGTTCAGTTTGGAACAGAGGTGCCTGGGGTGCAGAAAAACTTGCCCTGACAACTAACTTCATTCTGTTCCTATTTGAGAAGTGGCACAGCAGAGCTGCTGGGGACAAAAGAAAGTATAGGAAGGTAAGACAGGGAGAGAAAAAAATGGACATAGAAAAGATTTGAGCTGGTTATTCCAAAAATTAGTGCAGGATGTATGCTATTAAGTATCCATTTCTGTGGTAAAGTGGTGTTTTGGCACTGTAAACATCTTGTTGAATGTGTACAAACTCCGCATAATCTGTGCAAATTCTTTATTGAAACAATGATCAATGTACAAGCTACATCACATTTCATTTTGCCACTTCAGCATGAACTTTTCTCTTTGTGGTTTACGGCCGTGAGCTATAAAATCATAACAGTTATTTAAATCAAAATACAGCAACTGCTTCTCAAAAGAACACATTCATATTTGTCTTACATTTCTTGTAAAATCAAAAAGGATTTCATAATAAATGAAATATAACTTACGAGACTTTAGTGCAAGCATTTCCTTTGCATCTAAGAAGCTTTCAGTTGTCCCACTAAATATGGCATACTTAAGAGGCCAACTCTTAAAATAGCATGCTGCCAAGATATCCCATGAGAACTCTGAAAATCTGACACTGTTAACACTTTCTAGAATTAGTTAATCTGACCAAACTGAAAGTCAGAAAGCCCTGGTTATATATTACAGTACGTTTGTCAAAAGGTAACTGCAAATCAAGGAACTGATATAGTATCTACATTAGAATAAAACAGGCACTGATTTAAAAAAAATCAACATCTGCCTGTATATGCCATTTTGCAAGTCTTATGATTATACAGTAATTTTTAAGCACAGGAGTGTACTTCTGTGCCTTACCAAGTCCAACAAACCTGCACAAAATGCTGGTCTATGGGTTCTTTTAAATTTTTTATATGACAGACAAAAAAACCCCTGAAGGATAGGTTTCATCACAAACATGCTCAAATCAGAGAACAAAAAAAGGATCAGCAGGAAACAAATGCTGCTCAAAAAGAAAATGTTGAGAAAATAGATAGTGAATAGTCTGATTAATATGGTCTTACATTTACCGAAAAAAGAATAATAAGTGTGAAATTCAAATCCAACACTGATTTCTTTTGCTGCAGAAATCTAGTAATCTTTCATGAAGTTTGGCAAAATTGTTTGCAAATGGTGTAAATATAATTGTGCAAATCTCTTTTCCTTGTGAAGCCTGGCTTGGTGTTCCTTTGCTTTTAGAAGGCAATTTCAGTTGGACTGGATTTTCCATATTCTGAATGTTTTAAGAACTATTAGTGTTTGGTGGTACAATAAATAGAAAAATGTAACAAAAAGTGTGTATAGTCCAATGATGGGAATAGATTAATGCCCCTGAAGTGCTTAAGATGCATGAAAATATATAACAATGCAAATGTTAGTATTTTCTTAGAGCCATTATTGATTTTTATGTTTGTTAATTGTGTTTTTGGATCACAAAATAGCCATTTGCTAAGAAATATTGCAAGACACAATTGCATACTTTATAATAGCACACCCAGAAAGTCTCGAACAGGAAAGACAGGTTTGGGTCTTGCTTCCCATCTGTCTTCCACAAAGGAAGTTCCTGAAAGCATATAAAAAGCTTTAGGCTTAGAAGTATCATATAATGGGTGCATAAGACACTGAGGAGCAGACACAAAACCACCAAAAAACCACATAAACCAGAACCATCGGTTCTGTATAAAATCTGTATGTTCTTCAGCTACATTGCTGTTTAGTTTTTATTCTGATAATAACACAAAGCTAAATGTCCAGACTGGTTGGTGCAGTCCTACCTGTGAACTCTCATCTCTGAGTGACTCCAGCTCTAGAAAATTCAGGGTTCCCTCTGACCTTGCAACAGAAGGAATCCAGCACTCCAGGCATTGCATGTATCTAATCCAAGTACGGGTTGCTTATATGTGGTTTGCAACGTGCGTTTGTGTGTACTTCAAACGTGCCCTTTGTGGGCAACCTCTAGGGAAAAACATCATTTTTATCTTCAAGGAAGTTTACACAGCGATACTGAAGAAATCCATGGGGATTGTTTGCTCTCAAATGTTTCTCAATAAATAAATAATAAAGAGGCTGGAGGACAGCCTGAGTGAAGCAGTCAGGGTCAGAACACTATAGAAATACATGAAGGGGTCTGATCTCTACTGTAAAAAAACTTAATAGTTTAAAAAGATCAAAATTAAAATACTGTAATAAATATTTTTGTAACTTTAAAAAAAATATAAAGTGTAATTTAAAAGTTCTTTTTATGCTTTCAAGGAGAATATCCTTGCTTATCTGTGCAATCTTAGTTGGGCACCAGGTAGGTAACTTTAGAATGCATGGCATTGTTTGTAAATGCTGGACAGGCAGAAACATCAACGTACCTCTTCTCAGGAGGTTAAGGTGAATTGAAGGAGTTTAGTGCAAGTTCTTGCTTTTGTTTCTGCCCTTGTTCTTTCTCATATCAGAAGAAAATCAAGTAACTTGAAAAACTGATGTGAACACTAAACAGAAATGTCCTTTGGATTCAGACAAGAAGTTAACAGTTTGCATCATACTACTGTCAATCACACTGGTCAGAAGTGAGGTTCTTTATGGTATTCTTTTAAACTAACTTCTGTCTTACATTTATATTGCTTTGCTGGAACTCAGATATTTCCAGTCACATTCCTAATGGGACTTTGCCCTTGCATGTTTCCTTTTGGGCATGTGCAAATGCATTTTGTGTAGAAACCTGCCACTGTGGTGAGCACAAAAAAATATAAGACATCTGAATGCTGCCATTTCTCACAAATTGGTTGTAAAATCTGAAGTTCATTTTTAAACATGTAATTTTTTTTTAATAACCACAGAAAGATAAATATGGAGCCATCTCTGCATCACCTATGTAAGTCATAGGGTATTCCTGTATTGCACTGCTGGTGAGGCTCTGCACTTTAATATGAGGAAGTTGACACAAGACCTCAGTTCATTATCAAGGGTTCTTTTATGTACCTGCAACATTGATTTTGTCTGGTCTTGATTACCCGTGCAGTTAATATAACTGATTGCCTCCAACAGACACCTTATGGAGATGTGGCTGCTTTGTTAAAATGTCCAGAGAGCTATCCATGCATCATCTCCCCATAGACCTAAGAGACTTCTTTTTCTACAGTATACTTGATTCCAGATTTAGGTGTTTCCAGATTCACTGCAGAAAAGGTACTTTTTATTGTCTATCTGCAAGAGAAATTATAACTTCCCTTCCACTCCTGGCATTTCCTGGCAGAGATGTTGATCCTTTTTAACGCCACAATTGCTACGATCATTAAAGCTTTACTGGGGTAGAGTCACATGTACTCGAGCAGTGAACATCCTACATGTAGGAGGTTCCCAAAATCTCAATGCAATTATATCACATTTAACAGTTTGCATGACTGTCTTTGTAATTTTATAGGACACTTGAGTATATCTTTTTTTTCAGTTTGGATACAATACTCTCAAACTGATGCTTATATATGAATTTAGGATTGCTCTTCAGAATATATGAATTTGCTCAAAATTAAGAAGCCAAATAAAAGGGTATTTTGCCATTTCAGCCTTGTTATCAACTGATTACTGGCATTTGCAGGACTGTTATGGAACCTGCATATTTTCTGGTAAGGTAGTACATACTTACTGCTTCCAAATTACTTCAAAACAAGACACCTTGCATATTTGCAGCTGTTTGCCATATAAATCTCTGGCAACATAGAAAATGCTCAAATGTATGCAAAAAATCCCTGCGGAGCTGCTGAACTGCAACTTTCTGATGGCCTTCCCATCTGTAATATACACCTCAAAGCTGTTTCTTCATGCAAACAAACAATTGTTGGCATCTTCATTCCATGAAAAAGGGAAAACTGTTTCCCATGTGGCTAAGCAGTGTGGTCTCAAATGAAATGGAAACATTTTAACTTTCTTTAATAGCCCTCTAAATCACAATGCAGCTGAGCAAAGAGGCTTTGTAAATGGGATCTATTAGAATTTTATTTGGCTACTGGAGTGCTGCCTCTTGGGCAATATTTCAAATTCACAAGTTAATATTTGCAAAAATGCAATAGATGGAAATAACGAGAGTGAAGGAGGAAAATGGAAACCAGTTTTATGTTTAGTAAGTTCAAGTGTCCTACACCAAAGACTACCAGTGACTTCCAGGAGCCACTACAGGTGACTCCAACCTAGAAAATGCTGAGGTAAATGTTTCTTGGAAATACTCCTAATCAAAAAGAGCAATTAATATTAATGTAATAGCAATTACTCTGCCATACATCATGGTAAACTAAACTCAAACTGAGAAGAAAGTGCCAAATAATCCACTTACATGCTTTTGCTATGATAGTCTCCAGGTAAGGCTTAGCGGCAAGTACAATATGTATTTTTAAAAGAGCTCCACCTGATTTTCCTGCTATGCATAGATTCAGGAGTAACTATCATACATGGCTTTCATATATAACACATGTATTTTTGTCATTTGCCAATGCTGTGTCATCAGAACTGAGTTCAGCAGAAGGCTCAGGAGGGGGCTCTGCAGGAAGTGCTGGTGTTTGAGGAGTGTCTTCTTCCTTGGTGTCCAACTGCATGCTTTCCTGTGACTGACCATCCATGCAGTCCTTTTTGGACAATGGGTGAACTGACACTTTTATTGCAATCTGTTGAGGTGGCTCATGCAGTGACGATGCGTCCGAGTCAGCTGTGGGAGATTCACTGCGCGTCAAAGCATTTGGGATCATATAAAGCTCATCTGTTTCAGTGGTCTCCTGGCCTTCTGCCGCCTGCCGTACAAAATTCTGTCCTTGCTCCTCCAGACCGACAACCTCCATAATTTCTTCCATTATAGTCCTGCAGTTCATGATGAGAGGTGGCAAAGGTACGCTCCGAGCAAGCTCTTCAATATAGCGAGCAAATTCCATGGTCTTGAACTGGGTTACTTTGGCAAGCTCGAGCGTTTTGGCTGATGTGATAATTGGGATACGCTTTGCAATCTCAAAGGCCTTCTGAAGTTTCTCTGCCCCTTCTGTTCTGAAGAATTCATTGATTGCTTTCTCGGTTTTCTTCAGATGACTGCTCATCATACATAACCGAGTAATATTCAGTATCATAACAATGGTAAAAGCGACAAGGCAGACAATCATGTAATAGATTCCCATATCTCCAGAGGTAAAAACAACCCTCAGTGTCACAGTATTGTTGACACTGCCATACGTATTAGATGCGACACACGTGTATTTACCTCTGTCTTCAAATGACACGCGGGTAATGTTTAGTAGCCCATTGTCAAGAAACCACCATTTTCCTGTTGGAGAAGAAACAGAGTAACTTAGAAGTATTTTGTGACATGATCAGCATAGTCTTAAACATCAGCTTTATCAAACTGGCTTCAGGTTTTGGAAGAAGGAAATAATGTTCACAAGAAGACAAAGACTTTACCTTCAAAAAGGCCTGAGATCCTAGATGTGTTACTACTACTGTCAAATCCTTGACATCAACTCTGGATAGTAAGAGCATGTCCTAAAAGGGTCTCATAGAAAATCCTAATATACATCCCATCTATCTCAATCTTGTGGTCAGTTAAGCTACAAAGATAGGACTACTCCAGAGAGCCTCCCAAACACAGGTCACACTTTCTCAAAGAACAGGATCAATGGGATTGTGAGGCAAAAAAAACCTGACTTAAACTCCCCTTGTTTTGTTCCCTGACAATGCATTTGCTTACAATTGGGTTACATTTGTCGTTTCTCATATAATTCTCTTAAACTTTAAAAACCCTAACATTGCAGACATCATATACTACATTGCCTGCCCTCTAAGGTGTTGAGAAATTGATTCTGAAGTATAATTGTAAAGAGAGGGAAGTAGGATAGGAGGAGTAAAATAGATGGAAAGGAGAAGAACCATGACAGGGCATTCCTTGTTTGTCGGTAAGAACCTCTACACACCACGACAGAACTTCTTTTACCTTTAAAAGTAATTTCTATCAATGTAATATAATTGATAACTTTTTCTGCTGCATGGAAAGATACATTTCATATACATGAACACTTCCTATTCTTTGAACTTGGCACAGTAGAACAGTTTAGGTATCAAACTGCATTTGAAACAACATGTTAAAAAGCCATCACTCCTGTCAAAAGTGATTCAAGATTAACCTAGTTACTGTATTTGCCACTTAATTCATTGGTAATGAATTAAGATTTTTAGTTTCTCAAAGTTTTTCTAGTTAAACATGGCTTACGCAAATTGTTTTACATTATCTCCAGTAGAAGCCTATGCAGAAAGTATTCCCACAAGATCCCTGCCTCAGTTCATGTGTACAGACAGCTCTTAATTACATCTTTTTATCCTCTTACTTAGAAGTTTTAACTTAAATGAAACCATATTTTTTTTACCCTAGCATAATTCTTGAAAACAGCTGAATCATTTTGCCTGAAATTAAAAAATGCAGAATAAATAAAAGCTCAGTCTAAATCAGACCTTCACATAAAAAAAAATCACCCCAACTGTGCTAAATTTAGGCAAATTCAGAGGAAAACTCATTTACAGAGGAAATATTAGCATCTGTAACAGATGACACTTCTTCCTCCACCTCCAGCATAACAAAAAATGCAGAGTATTTGCTGCTTAATATTTCTTTGAATTTGAATGCTGGTCCTTTTTGCAAAGTAGGTTTAATTAATTGTGAAATAACAAGATGCCTTGTGATGTATCCTGGCTCCAGCTGTTAAAAATGACAAAATGGCATTGAACTCAGTGACTGGGTCTATGCCAGTGGATCCTGACAGATATATTGACCCACATAAGAAAACAATGATTAGAAAAGGTATCATTGATGGGTTTTGATACCAATTCAATGCCATACTTAGGACCACAAAGAAAGGTCTCAAGCTAGGAAACATTTCTTACAGAAAGATAGTCTCTTAAAGGAGGTATTGCACTGCTGAAATTCTAAGTTAAAGTGATGTTGTCTTAATACTACATCTGCACTTTTTACTGATTTGGTTAAAGTTTTTGTTCATCTACCTAAATGTTTGTTTCATCTACCTCTCAGCTGACTACACAAAGACCTAAATTAGATGCCTTACTAAAGGGGAAATTTTCTATTAGTGACCCTTAGCAAAACCCTCTAGCACATTAATCTCTGTATGTTGCCACAACCACACAAATCATGTTCGAAAGTCTGCTTAGTAGCTCAAGTAGTTCCTCTCTCTAGCTTAACTCAGAAAATGATAACATGCTGTACTGTAAAACATAACCAGTTATGCAGTAAGCTCTTACAGATACACACTGCTCTTTCACATCAAGCTGGGTCAATTGTTACTCCTGTCACAGCAGAGTTTGCTGTCAGGTCAACTATTAGTTAGGCACACTGTCTTACAATTAAGAGTTTATTCCATCATGCTGTGAACAAAGCAGTCACTATGGAAGGATTACATGAGAAAAACACCTTTCATATACCCACACTCCCCTCAAACGCTCCCTAGAAGTATAACTAGAATTATCACCCAAACCTTCCATTTAAGGAAAATAGGCTCATGTGTAATTAAGGTCTCTGGCAAATGCCACTGAAGAGTCTTAACTAAAGCCAGGAAGGTTCAATTTTGGCCTGTCCTTCTGACTGCTCCCCTATATACGTTTTGCAGTTGGTTGTTTGGGGCATCTCCTTTTTCTCACGCTACCATGGCACTGCACATAAAGACAGCAGGCATATCAGGGAGTTAGCTGTGTTGAGTTCACACCAACAAACTATTCATATGTCATGAGAATCCTTCTTTGAGTTGGGAAACAGCTTTTTAATCTTTTTTTGGTGCCAGAGAAGAACAAAGGAGGACAGAATGATAAACAGAATAAACCTGAATTCTTCCAATGAAAAGAGGCCTTGTCTACACCTTCTGTTAATTGCTTCAGCTTCTTGCTATGTGTTGCTATAAATAACACATAAAATGCTACTGTTTTCTTCTAGGGTGTGCATCAAAAATTTATAACTGCCACCAAGCTTTCATTTATTTTCACACAGGAAAATACCACAGCCAGGCCATTAAATTCAGGTTATTTGTCAACTTGCTGAAATCAGAAGTGTCTCTGGACAGGCTACATCAGTGCTATTACTGAGATCCTACCTTTATTCTCCTCCTCTTGGAGCAGGCGGCCGTTGGAATTGTACCATCTGTAACGTGGGCTGGGGCTCCCTTGGACATTGCAGTCGATCAAGGCACTACTGCCCTCCTTGGCTATGATGTGGTCGATGCGGGAGATGACCACAGGCGCGGCCCCCGTGGGTGTGTCAGTGCGGTTGAAAGTGCTGTTACTCACATCCTCAGCAGTGGTCAAAGCTGCTAATAAGATGACAAGGCGTGTGGTAGGCAGAAAGTACAAAAAGTGGCGGCTGTTCAGTATGTCCATTTTCCTTCAGTGGTGTACACGACTGGCTGGGAACTGATTCTTTTGAGTCCTTGAGGTGAGCAGGTCACAGGAGAGTTCTATTTTGATCTGTGCAATTTTATGCTTAAAATATCCTATTAAATAAATAAATAATTAATTAAATAAGTACAGTGAAACGGCATATATAAACAGTCCATTAGATATGCTCTTTTAAAATAGTGACACATCCATTAATGCATTTCACAATCATCAGCGCAGTGTCTTGTCTAAATGCTAATGTTATCACAGTCCTTATCCTTACTGGAAAAAGATGCATACATTTTCCTGACAATGGTGTTCAGAGCGACAGGCGTAGGAGAAAGCTTTTATCACCTAGACACTTAGCAGCAGTTTAGCTACAGTAGCAGATACAATTTTATGCCAAAAGTTCAACAGATTTTTTCCTTTTTTTTTTTTTTTCTTTTAACCATTTGCAAAATCAACAGGAAAAACGGAGGTACAGCACGTTAAAAGCTGTCACTACCAGTTTGGTTCTGCAACTCTACCACATGCATAGTCTTAGATTAACTGTGAAACACGGTGTAAGAAAGAACAATTCCAGGAAGGGTTTTTGGATCTAATGCTGGAATCTTTGATATAGACATTTTTTTCCCAAACACAGCAGCACATACAGCAAAACATCTCAGATCATTCACTTCTCTTAAGCTACTGCTGTCTGAGATAAAACATAGCATGGAAGATTATTTTTAAAAGAGGGTATTTCATGCTTGATAAAGTAATTTCAGTGTTGTTATTTTTAGAGCAGATTCGTAAGGAAGAGTACTTACTAGTAACATAATTATGGTTAATGTTCCTTTGAATACAAATGAAGTTAGGATTTTACTATTCCTTATGTGGCATTAAGCATTTTGCCTGTGTACTTTCTCCCTCAGTGTTTTCCCTCAACTAATCACCCACAATGAGGCCTTTCTGAAGCAGTGATTTCAGTTTCTGGACAGAGGCGGGGGGGTTACAAAAGTGCTCTTTATTGGCCTCATTATGCTCCCAGTGAACACAATTGGCATTCAGTACTGACTGAAGGCACAGTGTTGGCCTCAAAATGAGCACCTTGGAAAATTTCACTTAAGTGTCTAAAGGCCACAAATCATGTAAAAATCATAGAGTATCCAACTATACTGGTTTTACTCATGTGTTTCTAAGGTAAATAACTGAAACTTAGTGAAATTTATTAGATAGAGGAATCTATCTGGAATCTGAATATAGGAAACTATCTAATGAACTTTCCCCAAATGAACAATTCCATTTCAAAAAAGTTTATATTTTCTTAAATATACATTTGACTCATGGTAACACATTTGCCTTAGCACATATAGTAACTGCTGACAAGATCAGTTCCCTAGATCAGTTCTATATATAAATGAAACACTAAAATAAAAAGAAACAAATGAAAAATCCCCATCCTTATTTTCTTTTGTATTCAAAAGGGAAAGAAAGCAACATTACCATCTTTCACTGGTAATACTTGATTTAGGTTGTTTTGTTATGCATCCTCTCTTCTCTGTAAAGCAATGAACTTGCTTTCATACAAATAGATACAGGTGTTTGTTATTGAAAAAGCAAATGAATTCTTCCATTTTACAGGATGAATCATTACTAGAAATGAAAACCTATAGTTTTTTTGATAAACTGCTGACATGATGTAGAGGTCTGTCCCAGCTTCAAGCCTGTCCTTTTTTTTTTCTCTGCTTTTATAGTTACTGAATGTGGAAGTATTTCTCTTGAAGAGACAGAATAATTTTTAACTCGAAATTAATATGCAAATGTCATTTGACATATAAAGCTATATAAACAATGACTTCAGAAATCTACATCCAATTATGCAAAGCATGTAGAGTCTGTGCTTTTGGAGGTACACTCTGTCTGAGTCAGCAGTTTGGGAAAAAATCTTCAGTTCTGCCTATTCACTTCAGTAACTATTTACATCTCATTTGTACTACTCCATTAACGTTGGAGACTGACATTCTTCAGGATTACACATATTCAGTCTATAAAATGTTTCTGTAGAGTGTCACAGATCTGCATTGTGCCATACAGAAAAGCCAAAATCACACTTCCTGGCAAAGGAGCAGGAACAGAGACTGGCTGGATTAAGACAATGGGAAGGGCAAAAGATAACAATACAAACTGATTGAGCTGTGTGTTCCAATTGCTGTCTGGGGTTTGTTATTACTGTATTTGGGTCTATCATATATTTTTACAGAAGAAAAATCAGTAGCAATTGAAAAAAGGTGTTTATTGTGGAGAGCAATTTGCATTCCAGAAGGAAATGAAATAGCATCTCCACAGTAGCTGTACAGAAAACCTGTAAGGAAGGGACCAACAGTGTATTAGGAAGCTGATCAAGGCAGCTGATGGCCCACTAATTCCACACAGCACAGGGATGTGGGCAGAGGTTTGGAAGGTGAGGGTAGTAAGGCATTGCCTATTCCATATATTTAGTTGTTTTGAACACAGAGCATATGGAAGCAGAAACGGTATCGTTGTGTAGTGATGGCAAGTGTGACTGGTCCACGATATGGCCAAAGGGTTGATTACTTCTCTGAATGTAACAGTGACTCCCTCATTCTGGCCCAGAATTGAACCATAAATAGCTGCAGTAAATCTTAGGAAACAGAGATGAATAATTTATGTCTACTATGTAAGATTCTTACCTACTCCTTCTTCTTACTCCTGGGAATGTACTTTCTCATGTATGTTCCTGGAATGTAGAATATTAAGAAAATACTAAATACCTTTGTAGATACATTTCTATTTGAAATAACTACAGTTTGGTGGCTAATATGAGGAATAATCAGGCAATAGGTTTAAAGCAGAATGTTTGGAAATGAAGGTTGCTGCTTTCATATGTCATCCAGGGAAGTGCCTGAGTATGTTTGAGGAGACAGGGAGAGATCTCTCTGAAGAATGGTGTTTTCAGATACAAGTTTAGACAAATGTTCCCAGGGCAACTAGGAAGCAGTAGGCAATCTTTCCTTTGGTGTACCTCCTCTCCAATGTTATCAGGAAACAAAAAGAGATGGAAGAAAGCAAAGAAGGTTTTCTTAGCTCCAGCTGACACAACAAAGTTACAGGGTGGCCATGCTGCGACCTGAATGTCCAGGACCCCCTGCAAACCTGCTGGGCATGACCAAAAATGCTAGAGTCAGATTAGGAAAGCAGGAAGAAGCAGAGAGAGAACTGAAAGGGCAGAAAATGTGCTCATACCAGACGCTGATGCAAAGGAAGATTTGCTGAGAGTTCCTGTCCTCCTGCTTTGCCATAGGCGCAAGAGCAGCCTGAGTATACCAGGGAACACAGATTTGGGAACCAGCTGCTTTGCTGAACATAAGTGATGTAACGAGTTATGGTTTAATCACACAACTAAATGGGGAGAAGACTGAGACCAAAATAGGACTCCTAGTGATATCTGGCAAAGCACCAAGAGAGTCCAGAGTATTGGAGAAGTGGGTACAGTGTCACCCAGGATCTTGGCCACGAGAGGCAGCAATTAGCTGTGACCCATGATAAACCTGATGAAGGCAGCCAAAACTGTAACCTTTTAATCTGACCTAAGTCAGAGAAAACTGGATTGACTAGACTAAAACAAAGATTAACAAAGTAATAACTCCTTGAGACTGAGTAACACAGTACTCTAAAGAAGGAGGACATCTGCAATCCCAAGACTCGCTTTGTAGGAACAGATTGAGTCTCGGAGCTCTTTGCCATGAAA
Organism: Ploceus nigricollis; assembly: GCA_013399945.1. NCBI lineage: Eukaryota > Metazoa > Chordata > Aves > Passeriformes > Ploceidae > Ploceus > Ploceus nigricollis. Next base: position 1,163,843 of record VXBC01007688.1, read on the forward strand.
AGGTCACTATAAACAAAGAGCTAATTTCTGGTCATGGAAAGAATGTAATCACCAAAGCATATGAACTACCGCTAAAATACTTAAAAAAAATAAAACTCTATATAATATAATTAATATAGTTACATTTACTTTTATTATTTTTTTTCTACTTTTGAATTTGTGGTGCGTGAAATGGAAAAAGAACACCCCTCAGTATTCTGAGCTATTCAGGCTTGCCTCCGAAGATGGAATGAAAGGAATCCCCAAACTCTCCTCCAGCACCTAGAATATGTATACAGGAAACTTTCCTGCTGTATTGTATCTGGAGCAATATTTACCACTCAACAATGCTTGCCAGTGGTCCATAGATTAAATAGTTCTGTTTTTCAATTCCCTAACCCAAATGGTGTAAATTGAAAATATTAAAGTAACAGATTTACTGCTTGTGAGATTAACTTCCAATGAAAGACTTGAGTCACATGAGAACACATGACAAGCTTTTCTTTTAAGTTACATGCCAGCCAGCTCTAGCATGCTCTCTATGCATTTCTATCCAGAGAAATCCCCTGGAATGTGCTCCAGAAAAAGCAGAGCTGCAGCATGATAGTTTTACTCCTAATTATTGTGAAAATGCGGACAAAAGCTGCAGTTACAACTTCTGTGTCCAAGATCAGGCATCAGTCTAAACAGAAGACACATCTAGGACTGACAGACACATCTAGGAACATTAATCAGACATGTTCTGACTGACCATTTATTTTTTCATGTCATAGATGTGTTTGCATCCCATACTACTGCCACCAAAGAAAATTACTATGGGTGCGGGGTCATGGTTGTAAGTGCTGCATTTGTGCATTTGTGCAGAACAACATGACAGAGCACAAAAGAATAGAAAAGGAGGGCAGTGATGCATATCTTTTCCTGGCTTGCTCACATCTGTAAGACTGGCCTGTTCTTGTTATTGGAATAATGTGTAATCCTATTAACTGTGAGGTTATTCAATTCATAAGTGAAGCACTAGAAGCCAGCTTTCTGCATAATGCATAAATTGTGCTCCTATAGCTTTAACATCCCAATGCTATCTTCCTTGGCTTGTTAGTGACCAAGAAAATTAGATTATTTTCATTCTAGTTCTCCCTTGTCTAAAAGAAGTATAAAGGCTGATGCTACAAAACAAAATTAAGGCTAGTTTTTTATTATTCAAAAACTACTTGCTACTTTTCCTAGTTTCCACAGGCAATGTCTTTTAAGAGTGGGCAAAAGTAAAAGTTAACAGGTGTTAGTGAAACAGGAATGCAAATTAAGGAACTTATGCCACACAGGTGAGAAGCTCACTGCCAGTTCATAGGCTTATGAGTGAGAACCACCTACTGAAAAGGTCTAATTATTAGGATCCAGACATGCAGATGAAAAGAAATGTCACTCATTTACAACTAGCAGAAAATTTCTGACTTATTTTTCTACTCATTTGTCAGTTGATAAAATATTAATGCTTGGTTCTAGAAGAGCTGCTCTTCATTCTCCCGGAGTGGGGGATTTCAGTCCTTTGTAGCTTCATGCCTTTCTGTTTCCCTGGCTATGTTGAATAGGTGACCTGCTGGTGGTGTTTGTAAGATGAAGAGCTTCCTTCTGCACATCTAGACCGGGGCTTCCCAGCTGGGCAGTAGCCCCCAGCTATATGCTTATTTAGTCTCTTCAGCTGCCTTCAGCTGCCGGGGAACTTTAGGAAACCTCTCAACAGGGCTGAGCCCTGGCCATGTCTGCTCAGTCACCTGTGTCACACTTGCTGCCTTCAGCCACCTGATGGGAGGGTATAGAGACGACAGACATGGGCTCCTCTGAGAGATGTGCTGTGAAAGGACATGAGACACGGGACACATGCTGCAACAACAGAAATTATGAATATGAAAAAAACATTTATGCAGGAGGTCAGTCAAGCCCTGCAATAGGTTGCCCAGATGGGCTATGGAATCCCCATCCTTTGAGAAGTTCAAAACTTGGCTGAGCTGGTATACACTGGCCCTGCTTGAAAAGGCTGTTGAATCAGGTGGCACCCAGAGGTGTCCCCCCCCTCAACCTAAAGAAATGCTAATACTCCAGAAACACAAATACAAGAATTGCCTTGGGAAGACAATGGGGAAAAATATGTCTGATCTTAAAAATTGCTATATGGGATGCTGGGAAATTGTCTTCATGAGCTCCTTCATAATTTTTTGTGTAGCAGCATTTTAGAATGATAAGACAGGCTGAGAGTGTTGACTATAGCCTGAAAAAAAAAAGTATTTGGCCTTCTGCATTGTATTTACCTGATAAGAACAGTACATCTCTTTACCATATAGAGAGGACTTAATTCCAGTCAAGGAAACTCTGAGCATCTTTGTTACCCTCTGCTGGACTTGCTTCACCCTGTCCAAATCTTTCTTGTGCTGAGGATCCCAGACCTGGATGCAGTATTCCAGGTGGGGTCTCACAAGGATAGAGGAGAGGGGGGAATCCTCTCCCTCAAGGTGGTTGTCTTGATTTCTTGACACAGGATAAAATAATGGCTGGGAATCTATGAAGATTCAAGACAGACTGTATATAGTTTACAAGTACAGATTCATAGATTATGACAGCCTATGATGAATGTGGGGACTTAACTTCTGTATATGCATTATCCTCTGAGTGTATGACCCTCAGCAGCAAACAGGAAGGGCTGTCAATACAGCAACCTGGAAACCTTTTCTAGCACTCCCGTCTTTAAAAAATTATAACAAAGAAGCCTATAAATTAATTGTATGTTTTGCAGGCATTGGTAAGTTCTTACAGGCAAATATTTTTCAATCTGTTTTGCAAGGTGACAAATGATAAATAACAAAAAAAAAAAAAAAAAAAAAAAAAGAAAAATCAAGGGCTGTAGCTTATTCTACCACTAATGGCAGAACCTGATCAAAACTTAGTCATTATCAGTTTTTGTCTTCTAAAATTATTTTGGTCTGAACACATACAGCACTGTAGGGGGTAACAAAGGAAAGAAGCATCATAAGGATACAACTGTCTTAGTTTCAGGGTTCCATAGTGTAATAAGACACTGCAGCAAGACAGCAGCAAACAATAAAGTGTAATTGAAAATTAATGTTATATCCAGACTTTTCATTTAGGGACAGAAGCATATGCCTTTCTATTCAGCAGCTGTACAATGGAAGAGTTTTCATGTTACCTTTATCTGTGTGTAAATGTTTTAGAATTTTTTACTATAAATTTCTTCTCTGTTTCTCTTTATCTATTTCATGTCTCTATTCTCTTCATCCTACTTCATGTCTCAATATTGCAAAACTAGCAAGCACATGGCATCCTAGAGCCTCACTTTAAATATTTGAATGGACCCATTGATTTAACCATGTCTTTGAATGGACTGATGTGCACTCTCCTGATGTCAATGAACACTCAAGAGATGCTAACCCATTAACCTAAAAAAGAATGAAGACTGTCAGTGGGTAATAATTATGGGAGAGGTTATTTAAAAGTACCTTAAGAATGCCAAGCCTCTAGAAAATCCCCTTTTGATGCCACAGCTCCTGTAATTCTAGCATCTCTGCTGTATCAAATCAGTTTTTTGCAAAATACACTGAAGCAACAAAAGCACTCAGGCAACTTGGATGCTTAACTTCTCATTAAAATTTGTAATTCAGATGTGCACTCATATGCATTGAGAAATCTGAGTTTTCTTTCTATGTGGTATTTTAATGACTGCAGCAAAAGCAAAGCTCTGTATTTAGTGGAGAAGCTTGCTGTTTTTCATCAAGGCAGGTACTGTCATGAAAATGTCCTCCTGAGTTGTACATTACCCAGATCATAAAGCAAATTTAACACTATCGATAGTGGAGATTTTTCAAGGCCCAGCTTATGTTCAATTAGGCATAAATGCTTTGAAGAATTTTATTCTTTGAAATAAAACCTTTTTTAATAGAGATTATCTAGATTTACTCTGTGTTTGTATTTATATGGAGGCTGTACAATTACATTTCAATATAGTTTTGTATACAAAGCTCTTATTCCAGAAACATTGTATAGTTTTAAGAGTCCCTTGCTTAACTCCTTGCAAACTTTCAGCATTGCTGCTGGTTTGCTGTTGCAGTAAATGCAGATGCATCAATGCTTAAGAGTTCCCTCTGTTGAGAAAGGAGGAGCAATGAAGATGCACAGAGAATCCCTCCCACACTTCCATGTACATCTGAGCTCTGCCTGGCCTCACCAAGTTCTACATATCTTTCATTTTCTTTAGGCACCTTGTATCTTTTATTTATTCCAGCACTCTGTAAGCATTATTCTGCCAACAGTTTAAATAACCAAAGTCACCAAATGCAACAGATCTCATATGCTCTTGCCAAGGCTTATGAGACTCTGCTTAAAACATAGCAATGCAGAATGTGGCCCAGCTCACTTCCTTCCACTTCCTCCTTTGAGCTCTGCTTGTCAAAGCTAACCATCCCTTAAGTATGACTAGTGGTTTTCCTTGTCCAAAGGAAGAAGGAAAATTCCAGATGTAGGACATTTAAATGTAACACAAAATTAAAAACTAAGTTTTGCTTGAACAAAGATATGAAGGATCTTGCAGTCTAAAAATTCTATTTAAACTATAAATTTTGATCAACTGAATGTTTTCAATGCACTGATATAGCTTATATTATGCTATCTTAACAAAAGACTCACATATTATTTGGAACATAAAAGAAAAAAGAATAGGAAAAAACAGATTTGAGTATGACTATTCTTCCCTATCCCTATAGAACTGTAAGATGGATATAATTTTTAATGACTGGCTTTCATGTTTATTGGTTGCTGGGATACAAGGCAAAGAGGTTACACATAGATGCCATGATTAGGACAGGATTAACCTTGTCAGAGGGGGAATTTAAAGGAATCTAAGTGCTCATGACTAATTGCAATTGAAAGTGATTATTTCAGGTTAAAGGTGTCTGCGCCTCTTTCCTCCACAAGCAACAAAGGGGACAGAAGATGGATTCAAACAAGTTTGCCCTGCACCACGCAGCAGCCTAAGTCTTGCTTGTACCCAAACATGATCAATTCAGCCCTCTCCAAGCATGACTGTATATTGCTGTGTGTATGCAATAATTTAGCTGAAGGCCCTCAAGAGCTTACTAAAGAACCTCTGTAATTTCAGACTTGTGTGCTGGTTATGTCTACACCACATTGAAAAGTGTAACAGTAAAGGCACATAACTTTCTCAGCATCCAGTACTGTGTGTGTACCACACAGTCACACACATAGGACTGGGAACCACACACACACATATGCAGCTGCAGTGCCCTGGCCCCTGCATGACTTAAAAATATCAGCAAGTATCTTTTCTTGGAATAAAACTCTCAGTGTGGCAGACACATGTCAATTAAATATTAGGTCTGGGCTAGGTAGGTTATTCTTAATGCAGTAAGAAATTCCTCCACATACAGTGGCCCTTTTCCAAAATAAAGTTATTTATACACATCTGTATAGAGGTTTTTATTTCTCATAAATGCTCTAAAATGCTGCTATGGATGATTTTAATCACAGTAACTGGTGAAAAGTGGTAACCTCTCCATGGTCTTGGAAATTATGTTTCTAAGGTGGGTCTGTGTACGGGCAAAAAATGACACTGTCAAATGCCAATTGTCAAAACTAAATAACAAAATTAAGAATACAGAGAGATATTTGCAAAAGCCTACAAGTCTGCATGAATGGATGGCAGTGCAGAATTGCAGGAATGAAAAATTTCAGGAAGTGTCTAAAACCTTGGTCTTACACCAGTCTTCTGGTGACATATTATTACAATCCAGGACATCTCAAAGTAGGATCACAGGCATTTGTGCCTGCAAAGACTTCTAGTAAAGGTGCAATTTGCTGGGAGAGAAAGAAGACCTTGCTAGCAGAGCTTGGTACAGGTTGTTTTAGCTGCTGGCAAGCTCACTCTCCCTGTTGTAAATTGCATCCACATCTCACTGGTGCCTTACACTGGGCAAGAAGCTTAAACTATAAAACAAATGCCAGCCCCACATTCCAAACTCTGTAGACAAGAACTGAAATGGAGACTGGGTTTTTTTTCCATTTAAATCATTCCCCAGAAGCCTCTGTCATTGTGTCACAAATGTGACCCTCTGTTGGCTGGGTTTGGTTTTTTTTCCCCTGGTTAAAGCAGTGAATGTGCTTTAGCCAGGTTCTGTGCCAACTCCATCTTCCTCCTCCAAATTCATGCAGGACCTGTCTAACTGCAGGGCAAAGGGGACAGGATGGGGAAGGAAGGCAACTGGAGCTGTACAATATAGATCACTTCAGAATTAACTCCCACACTCCCACCATGTGTTAAATGTTTTAAGAGTAATTGATTTTATCTCTAAACTTTATGAACCTTCAGGACAGGAAACATGCAGTGGACACAAAACGTATTTTTTTTGTTTGTTGTGCTGTTTGTCCAGGCGTCTGAAAACTCCAAATTCTTCAGAAAAAAAATGGGTGTACAATATGCACTCCAGCTGTGTAAGCTGCACTCAGCATCAACTGATGCTGATATGCTACAGTCTGAATGAGATAGATTTCTAATAAAAAAGGATTTCTAGAACAGAAACCACAAGTATATCAATGGTGCTGTTGCTACAGTACACGCTAAGCCAGACAAAGGATTCCTGCCATGCAAAACATCATCTCCACTGAAAAAAGATCTGCTGTAGTTTGTCCTACTGCAGTGAAAAGAGGAACTCTTTCACAATATAATGTCTCTAAAGAATGAAAATGCTACATTTTCCCTCTCCTTATAGCCTTTGTGTTCCTCCTTTTGAAATAATTTTACAGTCCTTCAGACAAACATGTACCAAATGAGGTCTCATTTAGGATTTTGCCACAGTTGGTACTTTTATTTCCTCAAGCGGGGTTATCAGGGTAACTCCATTTGAGATGCTTCAATTTAACAAATGAAAGAGGGCTGTTAGGAAGTGTAGTCTCTTACAAGACTCTCCAGACAAATGCACTAGAAAAGTGCCTGCTCAGTAGCGCTCTGTGTTCTCTTAAGCTCCCTTGTCCGATACTGCTGGAATTGGCCCTGTTAAGAAACAGGATTCGAAAGATTATTTCAAGACCACTCTGAAGTGTTAGATTCTAGTTCCCTCAGTTCACTTATGAAATTGAGTGTTATGAGGTAGCCTGTGAAGTAAATGGATAATTAAAGAAAAATATAAGGAGGCATCCTTTATTTTAAATTTAAGGCGGCACAACATCACCTCTCTTTGAAGTCAGCTCCAGCGAAGAGGTCTCTGCACTGAGGTGTCACCTCCCATTCCCCTTCCCAGGGCGGGACAGCAGCGAGCATCCTGCGTGCAGAAGCTGGAAGGCTCCAGTAAAGCCTTGGGCTCATTAGCTTTTTTTTTTTTTTTGCCTAACGAAACCCACTTTCCTTCAAGACTCGGTGCTGATTTGAAATAATCTCCTGAACTTTCATGCTGAACACAGCATTACTGCGCTCCCGCTGCGCGGGGAGATACCGCACTCCACGCCGGGCTGGCTGCGAGCGACAGCCGCCCCGGGAGAAGCGCCGTGCCCGCCTGGCCGAGCTGCAGCGCTCCCGCGGCACGGCCACCAGACCCTGCTCCGG
>VXBC01007688.1:1171660-1203717 GCA_013399945.1 Ploceus nigricollis
CGAGCCCCCTCTGCCCGCGCGGGGCCGGCAGTCCGGAGCAGCCGCCGCTGGTCATCGCATCCCTTCTCAGAGACGCTTGCGGGAGCAAGTGCTGCAGGAAAGGGGTAACACCCCAGCACGCCTGGATCATCTTGAGAACCAAAATGCTGCGCTTCACAGAAATGGCACACGTGCTTTCCCCCAAGGGCTTTATTCCTGGCGGGATTGCAGCACCCAGCTCCACTTTAAGCTCAGTCTGAGGAGGTCCCAGCCTGTGGGATGCTGACACTGACTATAGATGTCTAAATGCTCTGTCAGCAGAAGGTAAAGCCGTCTTTTAGCTTGAGCAAAAGTGCTTGAATTTGGTTGGTGCTATTCGTGCAGGCTCTGCAACTGCTAAAAAAGGGATTACGATGTAGGTGGCCAGCTGCAGGCAGGAATCTGGCCGGGACCTGTGCCGATGCTGTCCTATGCCACTCTCCCGGGCTTCCTCCCTGACCTTGTGACATCAGAAGAGGAGGATGCAGAGCGACCTTCAGCTGAGTGCCAAGACCAGTGGGTTAAACCATGGAGATCTATATTTCCAGATGTTTGTAGTACTTTTACAGCCAGGCTTGGACCTTGGTCTTACTATCCTCTTCTGATTGCTTGCAGGGAGCAGTAGCTGAAGCTCCTCTGCTCATGGAGGAGTAATCAGATGAGAGAGCATTTGCTGAAACTGCCAGAAAAGCTTGGGTTAGGACTGCATTTCATTGCAGGGGGAGGCGTATGTGAAGTACGCTGTGGTATACATCAAAGCAGGTCTCTAATCTGCCCAGGGGAAACTGAAGAGGAATAGCAGCAAAGGATTCAGAAGGAGGGAGGCAGACCCACTCCAGGGAGCTGGGCTAGTTATGTCAAGGGCCTGGGCTCCTGGTCCCACCACCTTGCGTGTAAGAAGTGCGGGGATTGAACATGGATGCATCCAGTGCTTGGGAGTGCTGTAGGTGCTGGTGAGATCAGGCTGTTGACAGCCAGGGCTTCTTGTGTTCACTGTCTCCAGAATGGAGAAAATTGAAGACAGTGGGGAAGATGTGTTTGGTGTTTTCAAACTTGGCAGCTGAGGGAATAAGTCAAGGAGTGTGCTTCTTACTAACTCTTCCAGCAAAGCATTTACTTGATGGGAGGAGCTGTTTAAGTCACAAGGTCCTTGTTGGCCACTGACTTGTGATTTGTGCCAGCGTGACCACATTAATTATGAACTTGTTTTTCCTTCTTCCTATCTTGAAGTACTGGTTTTGAACACAATTGAGTAGAATTAATTTGTCAGTTAATGATGGAGGAAATCAGATACTTGAGTCCCCAGTCTTACAAACTCCTTTAAGTCAGGCAACACTCTGCCACGGTCTGGATGCCTGTCAGATCTATGTGTGATATGAGGCTGAATTTTTGTATTTGGAAAAGTCACACATCTTTCCTTCTGAAAGGGTCTATCCTTTCAGGCTCCTCAGGTTTCGGTGAACATAAGCCTGTGTTGCTGGAGCCAGCCACCACATTACTTGCTCCATGCCCTTTCCTGGGAGATCACTATCGTCTGTCAGGTGAGCATGTGGACTTAGTGAGGCATTTTTCCATCCCAACTTTCAATAGTGCTTGCACCAGCTGCATACAGAGGACTGGCCCACTGATTTGAGCAGGAACTACAAAAGATCTTCTGGATGTGTACCCTAGCTCTGGTTAAGCTATAAAAAGCTCCCTAATTTACCTGGTATTAAATAATTATGTAATATTATTCTAGATACATGAAAATGCATGAATTATAAAATTGTATTTTTTTATAATACCTGCTGTAGGTAAACCCTGACATTTCATACTTACTGCTACAGTGACCAGATTCTATTCCTATAAAACTATAACATCATTTGATTAAAGGCAGACTTTTACCTTAGAGCAAACAGAACTTTGGTTCTGCTTTGGTATTGCTAATAGTTTTATCTGAGCAGTGTAATCAGGGAAGCCTTGTAATCATGCAGTTAAAAATCTAAGATAAGATTAAATTGTACATTTTGTGTGGTTATAGTCCCGCCATCCACTAGGCGGAGTGGCATACAGGAATGGCTGAGACAAGCTTGTGTGCCACACAATGAAAGGTAACAGAGAGAAACTAAAGAAAAAGGAAGTTTTAAAATAGTAGTCAGCAAACCAGCTGTATTAGTATGCCAGTCAACATAAATACATGAGAGAATATTCCATTTAGAAATTAGCTTGCCATATTTCTCATAAAGTAAAAAGGAAATTTTGATTATGAGAAATATCTTGTTTCAGTATGGTGATGTTACTCTTTTGTTTCTTTTTAAAAATTTCTAGCCCCAAGTATAATTAGATCTTGCATGAATACTGATGAGAAAATAATGACTTTATTTATTAGGATACATATCTTCAGCTTGCTACTTTACCTCATTTAAATTGTTTTCTGAAATACCAACAGCATTTTAGTTTTAGTTATATCTGTTGCCCAAGATTGTTACTTTAGTCACTGTAATCTGTAATCACATTATTCCCATCTGAAAGACTGACATTCCAAGCTAGACCAGCACTGCTTTCTTTGTTGAGTATCATCCCATTTTTGGGGAAAGATACGGACAACTGAAAGGCTTGCAAGTGATCTTGGGATGGAAATGGAGAAATCATATGGTCCTGGGAACTCCTGGCTTGTACCAAACATGCCAGAATGGTGTGGGAGGAGGTGTCACAGGAGGGCATAGGTATTCCTACCTTGAAAGAGACAGCTTGGATGTTAGTTCAAAGCACTTGATTAATTAATTTGTTTTAACCAGCATACATTCTTGCAGCAAGGACACCCTTCTTTTGGTACCTAGCTTTGTATTAGTCCTTTCAGAAATATCTTAGTCTGATGTGTCCCAGAGCACTGTGGCATGCGTTTTGTTCTTGTTTCTCCTCCCTACATTTTGAAACAACTCAAAATAAATTAAAAAAATATTAGGCATGAAGCTCATGAATTTTGGTCGTTTTTATTTGTACCTCATAATAACATGTAATGATAACTATTTCTCTTCTGCATTTCTGGATTTGTTATTTTCCTGGGATGGTTCCTTTTTTTATCCTCTACAAGTGGACAGGAATGACCAATTACATTTTATTCCTCCTTATGCTTTATTTTTTAGGACATGGGGTTACAAAAGTCACTTGTTTTATACATTTACTGTGACTCCCTCCTTTGCTCCTCCCAGAGGAGGAAAAATTCTCAGCTTGTTTGAAGATGACATTTTCTGCAGTGATCCATTTTTGTCACTCATTTCTAGGGGAAATTCTTTCCTGAAATGTGTCATAGACAGACTGTAAATGAAACAAACCCATTGATTATGTGGTCACTATCACGTTATCTTATGTAAATGCATCTATGATTCTTCTTGAAATTAACAGCTCATTGTGGTTGAATTTCCTTTTTGAGGTTCTCCTGGCATTGCAGTATGTTCTCTTGATGGAAAGGTCTCTCCCTGTTGTACAAGATGTGTGTGGACTGTTTCTGCATGCACTTGTAGCTGTGTTGAAAATGTTGCTCAGGCTCTTCAGTGATACTGCAGAAAGTCCAGCTGTGCTGATGTGCTAAGGCAAGGGCAGATATGTGTGCATAAATTATTGGCAGTGAGGAAAGGGTGAAATCCACACCCCTTGTGATCTGAAGGGAAAATTCCACAGTGATATTACAGAAAACTAGATTCAGAGGGTTTGGCATCACTGTTAAAAAGCTACCAAATTTTTAGGGCATGAAGAAATAAAAGAAGGTCTGGTGAGAACCTCTCTATCCCCATCCCTCCCCCAGCACAAAACTTTCCATGTGTAAGCTGAGGTTAACTGAGAACACTTCATGCAGATAAAAGAGTTTTGGTTCCTTTCTTTTTCTGCATCCTGTACCACTTCCCTGCCCCATGATTTCCTGTACATTTCCTTCTAGCTACTGAAAACTGGAGACAGAGTATTGCTTCAGAGAACACTGATGAGATGAAACTCAAGGCTGGAAATGAAGTTGCTGAGCCAGACATAGAAGAATTTCAGTTCTCTGTCAAACTTGAGAGAGCTTTTGTCTTTTACAGATATATTGGTTGACAAATGGATTAGTGGGGATGCCGGATGAGCCAAAGGCCTAAGAACAGTTACCTTAATAATGTCAGATGCATCAGACTCTTTAATTCTTTTCTTTTCTTACCAAATAATCTTATTTAATTCAACTTTGTGTTGTATGAAACAAAGATCATTTCTCTAATCGCCTTTGCTGACCTCGCCTGGCCCATGGCTTTCCAGCTGAATAAACAGAGATAGGGCAATAAAAAACAAATCTTCACCACTAATTAGCTTTTGAAACATCAGTGTTTACCATTCACTGCGTGAACTGACTATCAGGCATTACACCACCGTGAAAACAATCTACAACTGCATGTCATGAGTCTAAAATAATACAAGGCAGAGTACAGGGCTGACTGAATGAAAAGATACTGGGCATGTTGCATGACCTTCAGCAAGATGCTATGTTTATGTCAGTGAGAAAGATGAGCCAAATTATTCATGAGGCTGAAAGGGGGAGAAAGGACATGTGATCTTGGAACAGTTAGAGTTATGTTATTCTTTAGGGGGGAAAGATCAAGATGATTATGGTAATATTATCATTTATGTTACACTCTCACCAGAGTCAGAGTTTCAGGAATGTGTCAAGGTGTGTGTGTTTTATCCAACTGCAAAAATACAATAGGATTTTAGAGCATCAGTCAATACAGTCATTATTTCTTTTTTGTTTGTATTTCTTATGAAGCAAATGCTGTCAGAAACAAGATGAATCAATAGGTGTGAATCATCACTAAGGTGGCTATAAGATGAAACTTTTAAAGAATATAATATAATCAGGCATTAATATGTGAAAGCAAAAAAAAAAAAAAGAAATAAAATATTAAGGACTTTAAGGACTTTATAAAATAAAAGCAAAGCTCAAAACTGCTTTCAGTGATGTAGCTATGTTCTTTACAAATGCTGTACACTTACCAGAGGAAGTAGAGTATATTATTACAGGAAATAATAGGAAATGTGTCTTTGAAGATACTATGTATCATTAGGAATGAGAATTCTGCTTTTCAGCATGGTCTGCAGTTGAGTAGCACTGCACAGAGGCACTAGTGCAATAAACGCAGACTACAGCCTGACAGAGATAGTGTGCCAGGCTGGGCCTTTTTTCTTTCAGAAACCATGTGTCATCAGCCCCTCCATTTTCTTATTAGATATTCACAAAAATAACTTATTTTTTATGAATAGATAGAGTATTTCAACTAATCTTATAATTCCACAGTAGAATAGTGAAATTAAATATGTGAGTACTTTCAGGGAGTCAAGTCAAAACTGGCATACACTGGGTCTCTGATGTCTGAATATTTTCTGCCAAAGAAAACATATAAAAAGTAGGGTGGTATTTTTTCACTGCAGCCATTTCATTTTGCCTGCAATGTACAGAGGTTTGACTTTAGCAGTTGCCCACAAATGTTCTCAGACCAGTGTTGACACAAACAGAGTGACCACATTTACATCTACCTCATGTAAATCATCTGTCCTTTGAGTAGGATAAAACCATACAACCTTGGGACACTTACAAGGGAAATAATTCACTAGAGTAATTGTGTTTGAAATTCAGTGGGGCACATCTTACAGCCCTGGCTGGAAAAATAAATTCAGATAACTGTAGTTTTAAGAAACTGAAACCTCATCTATTTGCAGCCAGTCATCCTGGGCTGAGTTTTTTGGTTCCTGCCAAGTAAAAAACTATTTCTGAGATGCTCATGGTGCATGAGGCTTTTCTCCTGGCTGTTTCTGAGGGGAGTCACAACCTGTGAAGCTGTTCTCTACCCTGCTGAGTTCATGATTTCTCAAATTGAAAAAAGCAGTACTGAATTCCCTTAGTGGGGTGCTCATATTTTGCACAGTCCCTGAGAAAAAGCAAACACTACACTGTCCAGCTGAATTTTTTTGGTCCTGAAAATCACTTTTGCTGATCATTTTCAGTAATATTTTCAAGGGCCTTTTGCTTTTCTCCTGACTGTATTCTATGGCTGGTAACTTCAGGGGATTCTCACTTTAAATACTGTGGTTTGTGTCATGTCAGTCCTGTGGTATAAGCGGTTATCTCAATGAAGCTCATTTTTAACAAAGTTCATTTTTAATACTATGTTGAGCTTTAAGCTTTCACTGCCTTAAAATATAACTTCTACATTTCCAGCATCTACATTCTATCAGTTAATCCAACATGTATTTATGTATTTTCAGATATTGGATCATTCTGCTAATTAAATTTACTTAACCAGTACTTGAACCTTTGTCCAGAAGCACTTTCAACTTCAGACTTTCAGCACTGTCACAACGTAACCCTGCCATCTACTGGAAAGTATTCAGTAGTGTTTTTTGTCGTTAAAATTGCGGTGGTTATGTCTACAAATTTTACGTACAGAAAAGGCCACCTCTACTTTGAAACACACAGGCTGAATCCCTGTTGTTCAGTGGAAACATGCACCTGAAATGCATGGATTTGTATAGAAAGGGATAAAATATATAGTAAACAAGTGCTTTTCACTCTCAGACAGTCAACATTTTTGCCATCAAAAGTTATCAGATCTCTCATCCTCCCCTCCCACAACTTTTTGGGTGGTGTCCCAGGACTAGAGAAGTTGGCTGGGTAGTCCTCTGGCCTCACGGTTCTCTGCATGATCGGAGAGCTTGGGAGTGGGCAGTCAGTGGGTGCACAGCTTCTTTGATGACTCAGAGATTTCATGTGTGTGAGTCTGATTTCTAGTTGAGCAGGCAGCTGTACCCTCAAGATCACCAGGTTTCCATCTGGAGGGACAAAAGAAGCAAGTATTTGGATAGACCAGCTGTGCTAGAGGATATATGCATGTGTCAATGTTGCCAATCTGCTTGCAGGTGATGCTGTGGAATAGGCTCTGGGGCTACTTGGTCCTATTTTGTCTTCTTCTCTGTAAGTTACTTGTAGACTGCTGGCATCTGGAAATACTGGGTTTAGTAGAAGAGAAGGGCTCTTCTTGGTTTGCAGAACTCCTCTTTTTCTTACCTTGTGCATTTGTGTAGCTGAGAGGTGCAAAGAAGTTCATGTAATGTAGTCAGACATACACTGTGGTTCTGGGAGCCTCTTGCCTCAAAGGCATCAGAGCTGAGATCTCTAACAATGTCTAATTATCTCTCTCTGTCATGCTCTTTCTTTACCCTTTTTTCTTATACCCTTCCTATATCCTCTTCGTGGATGAGTTTTGTTTTAGTTGTTCAACAAGACATTATCTCCTCTGAAAGACAGGGAAAGAAAACCCAGTGCAAAACAGTAAAGCAAAATTTGCTTCATAAAAGAGTTGAAGGAATTCACTAAGTCATCTTGCATTGGTTTGCAAGGACTGGAAGCTATGCCCCTGTTTAGTGAACTGCCATGCATTGATTCACAGCCAAAGCTGTCCATACAGGGGTCTGTACCCCTTAACACAGTACAGACAACCTCACCAGCTCAGGTACAGCTGTATGTGTTGCATAACACATGTTAACACATGTTCAGTCCCAGCAAGTAAATCCAACAGCAACTTCAGCTGTTCTGAACAGGACACAGTGCTTGGTCAGACTCATTCCCAGATATCTGGGGTTGTGTCAGTGGATGTGGCTCCCTGCAGAAGGAGCTAGGTTAGGTGTGCCAGCAACGCAGCTAAGCCTAGTGTAGCAACTGTGACAGCTCCTCGGTAGCAAGCAGAAGTTTCTCCAGAATGACTTTTCAGTGGAAACAGCTTTGCAAATGAAGTATATTAAGTATCTGATTCAGTTTTCATTTTAAGAATAGATTAAAAAGCAAGATACAACAGGTGAGTAATTTTAAAGATTATCACATAATAGCAGAGATGCAATCAAAGTCTCATTAATGCTTTCTTTCCTCCATGTACTAGTTTTCAAAAGGAATTATATTCTTTGGTAGAAGACCTTTCTATTATGGAGGAAATTACATAACTTTCTCTTTGACAGGAGAAAAGACCAAAACTGTTATCTACTCTCTGTTAAAATTGTCATTTTACAGCTCACCTCCCCACAGAAAGACCTTGAATAGGTTTCATATTACTTCCAGATATCAAGAGAAAAAAAGTAATTGGTAACAACACATTATCTGGATGTTAATAATATTTCAGTTTTACCTTGTTGAAAAAATAATTTATTCCCACCATATATTAGAAGGGAGGAGATTTGGCACATTCATAGGCTTACTGTGATTATGTGTAATACTTGCATTTAAGCTCAAAATCATTTTAGGTTATTTAGTTTTATGGAGGATTGTCTCCTACACTATAATAGATGGCAAGGTTTTAGAGCCCCAGATACAGGATATCACTTACCTAGACTGAAATGGGATGAGCTGCAGAAGGTACTGCACCACAAATGGGACTTGTGGGGTCAGACTCTGGTCTTAGTAGAAGAATCTTTGCATGAGGCATAAACAGGGGTAATTTTAGAGGGAGAGGGCACAGGAAATTCTTGAGCTATTCATGATCAGAAGACAAGAAAGAAGGATATTTTGGGTGACTGCCAATGAAATAAGTTCTAATTTTCTGCTCCAGCGCTGAACTAGTACTGCTTGTCCTTAGGCTAGGAGATGGGTGGGATGGAGTGGGTCAAGTTACTGTGGTGTTGCTCTACCCTCCTGTGAACACAATGTCTCCCTCATAGTTAACCAAATGGTGTGGGTTGGGTTATTTTTTCCTCCAGCTACAATATATCTCTGCATATTAAACTGAAGTGTTTCTTGAACAAAAGAAGGACAATTGCAGTCATGGCTGAATCCTAAAGGGAACCAAAAATATTCTGGTTTAGCTTCTCCTGTCACATTATCGGAGAGTATGTGGCAGTAATAGGAAAAGTCTCTCCCACCTACCCTGCATTTCATATCCTGAAGGAGCAGCTCCTGTCTACTCTATTCAGAAGACATTATTTTTTCACATACATACCTCCTTTTTTCTTCTGGTAGGTTTTAAGAGCTCATTAAAACTGCTTCTTCCCTTTCACAGGACTCAGATATTTATGCATTATAAAACTTCCCTTTTGTCTATAACACAGGTTGATTTTACTGCCTACTTTCATTGTTCCCAAGCCTGCATTAATGAGACACTCCAGGAGAAATCTTAACAGATAGATTGCCTAGAAGGGAGAAAATGGTATCATCTACTAGAATAAATAAACTTGCGAGAAATTCTAAGACTCATAGACTGCCAAAATATTAATTTTTGCAGAGTTAAATAGTATTATTCTTGTTTGCAGAAAGCTGTCTATGGACTTTTTAGAATAGACAGACTTACTAAACATTTTTGAAAAACAAGAAGAACAAAGCAGAGTAACTGTCTGCTCAGCCTTCCACCAGTAACCCTTCCTGCTCCAAAGTGGGAATGGCTGCTGTGAATACATTGAGCCTGGTCAGGAAAGGGTGAGCACAGTAACTCCAGCTGGCAGAACAAACAGGGTGTATTTGGTGTTTCTTATGTGTTCTGTAGAATTTTATTCTGTCTCTTACTTTCATTGGTGCCAAATACCCATCACCTTTAGCACTTGTGCTGAGTAGCAATGAGTTGTTCTCCACTCTGAACAGGGGGATGGTGCCAGTTTTTGCTTACTAGAGAGACACCTTGGAGGGGACAAATGCCATGGCAGGGGCAGTTCACCCTGAGATGCTCTTTCCCCCATTCCTCATGCACTTAGAAGCCAGGAGTCATCTTAGGAAAACCCAGCTGGTGTGAGACATGTCCAGCTACCTCACAGCTCCAGTCAGGCAAATATATTCAAGATATCCACATCAGGTATTTGGTGGAAGATGTAACTGTGCATTTCAAGGACATAGGTAATTCAAGATAATTGAAACAGCAACAGGGGCACGTGGCTTTCTCTTCTCTGCACTTGATATGTGGGTAATTGGTTTTTCTTTGCATGATATATATATATAGTTCATGTACTGATGACAAGTAGTTGTTCAAAATATTTGCAGCTCTGGAGAAATAAAGTGCTTCCACTATGGGTGTTTATCGTCTGATGAAAAATACATAATTTTGTTTGAAGAGTTTATTTCTGGAGTCCAGAGAACAGCTTAATCACTTTAGAAGGTGAATTTATGAAACTGCTGTAAAATATCATAGTCTACAGAGTAACTTAACATGTGTACAACATGGCTTATAAAATAGAACAGTATTTAAGAATAAAAAGTGAGATAATTATTTGATAGACTGTCTATTATTAAAAAAATAGAGGAAATGAAGATGTATTAGAAATCAACAGTGTTCTTATTTTATTTGGAAAATAGAAATCAGTGGAAAAATGAATTAGCTGTAAAAATCTATTGATTTTAAAGTCCACTGAGACTTTTAAGATATAAAATGGTTATCACTCAAATGCCCTTCATTCTCATAAAGCAAACTCAGTTTATCTGAATGGGTTTCCTATTATTTGTTTGATTTGTAAATAGTTTATGAAGACATTTTCAAAACTACATTTTCTTTTGAAGCACCTTCTGTGCTGTGAAAGATATTTAACTTTGACAACAATTCTTTACAGAATGTAAGGCTAATGCATCAGACTTGCTTAGGTCCTGTGTGGAGTTATGTAGAGGTGCTGCTGGATAGCTTCAGGCTGCTTTCAGATTTTACATGGAGAATATAAAATTCATCATTTTGAGTCTACTCTCAAAATTTCAGGATCTCATAATTATATATAAAGGGTATGAAGCCATTGGGTTTATACAGCCATGTTCTTCGGTGTGACAAACCTTATGGCTGACAAGGAAGTGACACTGCTGAGCAGCCAATATATCTTCCTGGGCCTTTTGTTGATGAGCATAAACAAACTTATTAAAAAGGGAAAAAAATCATTGTGCACTTTGGTCACACAAAGAGCCAATAATAGTCTTAAGTTATGTGTCCAAGGGGCTGGATGCTCTCAACTCATGGATTCTCAGGAGGGTATGGTGTATCCCTCACCAAATTGCTTAAAGTCTTTGCTCTGAGATACAGCTGACACGCCTCCAACAGGGGGGTTTGTATAACCATTACAGGTTACAGGGATACTTTCAGGAGATCTTTGCTGGATATTCTGTTGTTTGCATGTACTGGGCAAAGTATTATTATTAAGAGTTATTGTGCAATTCTTGATAGTTACTGAAGGTAAGATTGTTACTTTTTTTGGTGTCAGAGTAAAATTAATTTCCATGCATCAATAAATGCAGGTTTCAAAAAGTGCCAGTTTGCAAGAGAATTTTGTTTTGATCACTTCGTACAATTTCTCCCACAGTTTCTCAAAGTGTCCTAAAATCCTGCTGTTGAAAATACAGGGAAAAAAAACAGATAAAGCAAGTGTCCTAAAAGAGAAGCTGAAGTTAACTTAATCCGAATACGAGCAACTAACACACTGACTACTAATATCAAGCTGGAATACTGTGCTGGTAAGGAACTTCAGGCAGTAGAGTCATTATGCATTTTAAAAGCCCCAGGCAAACATTCCATCTTGCTCCCTTCCACGCTGTTCCACTTGACTTTGAGCCTTCATTCTCTCAAGTCACAATTGACTTGACTCACTGGTTTAGGATGGCACATACACTGATGTCTTAAGCTTCAGAATTATTACTTTAATGCAGCAACTTGTCAGTGTCAGAAATAACTGCTCTGAAATGAACCAAATGGGAATGGAGGAGAAATGGGCAGCTCTTCTACTTGCCTGAGACAGTCTCCCACATCTGTAATCAGTAAACACAGCAACAGTGTCTCTGAAAGCTGTCTGGTGAGATACACGAATCATATATGAGTGAGAGATAGATTGTTCAGCTCTGGAGAAAAGCATATGGAAATGCTAAAGTATATCAGGAAAACTGCACTGATTAGTCATGTTGCATTTGCTCCCTTCTCTTGGGCAGATGCATGACTTTGCCCTGCACGTTCTGAGTGAAGGAGCTTGGCACTTCAGACACCCACTCTTCTCACCTGCACTGTATGCTTTGAACCAAAACAGCTCAGAGAACTTTATAATTATAATGTGTATAGGTCAAAGTCTCCAGGCATTAAAATTTGTGAATTTACCAGTATGATAAAAATAAATTTGACTGCTTACAGATAATGAAAATAATGGCATGTTAGTCAGGGTTTAAAGATGTGTGTCTTTTTTTATGGGCCCATTAAGTAGACTGAAATCTAACCATGTGCTGTTATCTTGCTTTTTGATACTCAAGCTGGTGTTGGTCAGTGTAGACAAATCCCTTGTCTGCCTGAGCTGACTGTGGGAATGTCCATGGTCCATTTGCTACCACAGCTGGAACTGCTGAGAACTCCAGTGCCTTGACTTGGCTACTACTGACCAATTTGGTTCTCACACCCTAACATTCCATGGACTTTCTGACAACAGGCTGAAGGCTGGTAAGTATTTTCAGAGTATTTCTTTGACAGTGGAAAGGAGGCTATGTGTTCATGTGTTCTGTGACAGCTGCCTGAACAGTCTTGAAAATGATTCCTGGTCAGTAATGGAAAAAAAGTTAGGTGTAGCTTTGGTTATTGCATGGATGTCTCTTGCCAATACTCTAGTGAAGGAGGATATACTGCAAACCTAGAATACTCCTCTAAAGTCCTTTCTGTTAATTGAAAAGTGGTCCACAGTGACTGTAGGACTGGAAATGTGTTTTGTTCTGGAAAAAGAAGTAAGTTGTATAATTGCTGTTAGAACAAAAATTAAAGATGGAAAGAAAACTAAGACTATCATCAGAATACTTCCTAGCCTTTAGAACATCTGCACTTTTCCTCCACTCTAAAGGGATTTTCTTAGTTTCCTTTGGGTTTCGTTTTTGGTTTTTTTTTTTTTTTCCATAATGGTTGTAAATTGTATAATGTGCACATTTATTCATAAAGAAAAAGTAATAAGTAAATCAATTTTGGGGATTACAAAACCCAACAAGATTACACCACTTAAATTTCTCTGTGGTTTGGGTAAATACATTTCTCATACTTAGGTACAGACCAGGTTTCACTGGGGCTGAAAGAAACTGGTGGAAATACTGTGTTGGAGACAGCATTTTTGAATATGAGTGTGGTTATTCAGATTTTACTGGTTCATGGTGTCCTGTTAATATATTCATGCTTCTTCTTGAGTTTCACATATTTTAGTGTAGAAACTGTAAAACTGCTAAAGTTCACATCCTAGTCTTGCTAATCTTGAAGGTGAAAGAGATTGATACAGAGATTCGCCCATCCTGGTGTTTTATACATTCTGGGGAGACAAGCATTTCTCTTTGTGGACATTTTGCTTGTCCATCACATTTAATGGAATTTTATTATATTACATTCCCAAGGGAAATGACATGCAAATAATGGATCAGATCCAAACCATCATAGTAACCATGTGATTTCCCCTTCAGAGCCCTTGAAATTTTATTGTCTTCTGAAAGAAAATGTCACTTGACTCATAGCATATTCAGAACATTAGAAATTCACAATATAGGTAAAACTACTTGAAGAATAATTTTTTTCCCACGAGTGGACAGTTTTTACTCACCCCTGTCTCTGTGGCTTCTTTCATGATCAGCTGGGGTGTGTTGAATGTTTCCTTAATTTTAATCCTTGAAACCATTCCAATGGAAGGGCAGTTTTTTTCTGATCCTGCAGGTCTACAACACTTGTCATACTGAAAGTAGCTTCAAGATGGACAAGATCTCATCTGCAATACCATGGGTATATTACTACACAATTTTTACCCTAATGTTTTATGAGATGACCAAGCAATTCTCTTTTTCTGGACTCTGGGCTAGGTTTCCTTTTGTCAGTCCATGATATTACAAATCAGTGATGTACACAGTTCAGCATAACTTAATCAATGTTTGTTTTAAAGTAAATGTTTAAAAATAACTGAGAAAGCATATTTATCCTCTATTACTACCAGATGTATACTGGCAGAAAATGCAGATAAATGCAGCAATGCTGTCTTCATTTGAACTGGTATTAATCATGCTAATTGGACCCTTTTCTCTGCAGCATGTGCATGTGTGTATGCAAGGGAGTGTGTGTAGACCCTCTGGACATAGAGTCCAGCAGCTTGGTATATTGGCTCTTTCCATCACTGCATGACATGATCTGTGCCTGCTGGTAAGTCATTATATTTGCAGTAAATCGTGGTACTGCCTTGCCTTGTATTTCACTGTGAAAGCTGTAACCCTCTTGAATCCCCCATCCTTCCAGACATCCAGACAGCCTATTTGCAGCTGGCACTTTTCAGCGGGGGCCTGCTAACTTAATTTGCTATTGTCTGCTTTTACAGAAGTGGTGGACTGTAGGCTCATTGACAGATCAATTTTTTCATTATCAGCATATGCAGCTGTTTGAATACTTACTATGCCTTCATTCTTGTCCGTTTTCTGCTTATTGTCAAAGAAGCTAAAGCGTTTAGTGGAAAGCCCATCTTCCCAAGTCAATTTTGCATGACAATTATTGTTTAAATAAATCAGACAGCATTGCAAAAAAACTTCCTGGGAACACACATGTCTTGTATAATTGCCTCTGAATAAAATTATGCCGTGAACATAAATCTGAACTGCAGAGTTGTTTGATGCAGTTAGAAATCTTTCTAAATTGCTTTAATATTTATTGCAGTTCTTAAAAAGGAAAGTACAGCATTTTTAGCAACAAATACCTTGCAGAACTTTTTTACTCCACAGTTAGTGACCACCTCTACAGTTTATCGGTGAAAAAATATTTCCCTAAAGGAAATAAACCCAGTTTAGTCTTTACTACCTATATGCAAGCTCACAGTCCTCTCCCCAGCAGGCTATTGCCTTAGCTGTGCACTTGAGATGCTGCTTATCACGCAGAACAACTCTGAGTGAAGCAGCTGTTGGCCCGGAGGCAGCAGGACAGGCACAGAACTTCTTCACTGCATGAGCTGCTAGAGTTCTGAGTTACTGATGATTTTCTCTGCCAAAGGATGTAATCTGGATTTGAAAAGAAAATAAAGGTCTAATTAGCTCATGTTTTATGCTTTATCTGAAAGCCATGACTTCCCTACAGAGAGGTGAATGTAGCAGAGCACAGCCACTTCCCATCACCTGAGTGACCCCGAAGTTTGGTCCCTTCAGTTGCTGCTCTCTCTCTGTGAGACTCCTGCTGTTTGCAGTGTTTTACTTCCTCACTAAGCTAAGAGACAGCAGGACAACCCTTGGCAGAGCCTTCAGATCCCCATGATGTTCCTGCTGCAGATGAGTCGCCAGCCTTGTGAGCACTGCAGACTGATTTTACATGCCTGGGTTTACATGCCTGGCTCCTGCCTGCAGACTTCTCTGAGAGCTTCTGGTAAAACTGCAGGTATCCCTTAGAATCTGTGACCATCTTGGGTGACTGAGGCTCTCTGCTCTTTGCCTCTAACCAGCCCACGTTTTCCTGTGGGGAGTTTACTGAAGATGCATGGCAGGGTGTCCCTTTCAAGATGGGCTCCCAGCTGAAATCTCCCTAACTGTCATGTTCAGAAAGGTTCCTGGAGTTCATCTGTGTGTAGTCCTTCTGTAGTGTCCTTCTGTTCTTCTGGAGTGACTTTGTGCTCCAGGTGAACAGGGGCGTCTCTGTCAGGCTGATTTCTGGTAGCCTGGTGAGGTGTTACTGCGAGTGTGACCTATAAGTTTAAATCCAGAGAAGCTTATGCTAATTTAAACCTTTTCAGTTTGGCTCCACGTGCGTCTAAGTGTTCATATGCAAACTCTCATTTCCAAAGACAGGCAGAGGCTGCCTCACCTCTTTCCCTCATTTGATTATGTGGCTCACTGCTGCATCTAACAGATTACATTTTCAGCTATTACCAAGTGCTCTTAGATATAATTTAGTCTTGTTAGATGTAGGAAGAAAATAAAACAAAATAGGTCAATTTGTCATCAGATCGTAATAGTCTTGCCAAAAAAAAACCTCTCCAATCATTACTTTTAAGTTAGTCAATAATGCCTTCTGAGTGTAAAATGTAAGTGGAAATGTGGCATGCAGAGTAATATGAGATAGTACATGTGCACAGCAGACATTGTCTCATGTCTAAAACATCACTATATCCCTACTACAAGAAAAATAAGTTAATTTTCATAGAAATTCCAATAAAATCTCTGATTCTTGTCAAGCTCTGAGCATCTTAACATGTTTGAAGTTCTGTTGGCACTGCTGCCTTAATAAAAGACTCTGTTTTCAGCAAGGTAGGCAGATATGAAAGGTTGGTGCTCATGGCTGTATATATGCTTCCAAAGTAAGGCTATGTAGCCTTCTGGAAGTAAATAGTTATGCATGGAATTGCAGGTTGTTTGTGTAAATTTATAAAGTCATATAACAATTAACAGGGCCTGTTAAACTAAGCTGAGAGTTGGTGTGAGCCAGTGTCATTGGGAAATAAGCTCTGAGATGGGAAGTTGGATCACTGGGGAACATGGATAAAGTAGGGTTTGACCTCTAGACATAAAAGGAAAAAGGCAAAGCTTGAGTTCATTGCAGGTTACTGGGGAAGTTCTTTGGAGTTCAGGCAAAAAGCTGATCCTAAAGCAGTTTTTAGGTTATGAACAGCTTTGGCTGGGATGAAGGTGAGAAGCTACACTGACTAAAACCATGATTTATGCAAACCTACAAAGTAATCCAAACTGCACCACAAACCTACTTCGAATTTCTATCTGGCCTGGAAGAAAAATGGGGCAAAATCTTCTCTGGGGAAAAGAAGTGGGGTGCAAAGGCTGGAGCTCAAATTGAGGCTTGAATTCACAGAGCTGCAGGGCAAAGGAGAGTGTCTGCAAGGGAGACAGAGATGCTCTTCTGTCAGGTCAGTGGCAGACAAGGATATCTCACTGTGAAACGGCGGAGGTGAGGTTGGGATATGTGTTCAGTCAATGCTAAGGCCATGACTTGTTTCAGATTCACTTTAGAAATTATTCCACATTTGGTTTCTGAGCCACCTTTTGCTCTGGGGCTTAACTGCAAGGCTGGGGAAAAGATCAGTCAGTGTTGGGATACAAGCTAGGATTTGCCAGTGTCAGTAAATGCTGCTGGCAAGCTGGTGACACAGAGCTGGCCAGACTGTGCTGGGTGTCAGTGCCAGTTTGTGCTCCTGTGATGTTCGTACACTTGGATCTGGATGGTCTCACTAATTTTGAGGGAAAAGCTAGGCTTGTACTTGAGAGTGAGTTTGCTAAACTGTAAGTGTGTAAAACTTAAGTGTGTAAAAACTCAGATGCTAGCCTGTTTTAACTTGTGTGGACTGTCTGTGCACAAATATATAAATAAAGTTTAGAAATGATGGGTATTTTTCAGGAGGCTGAAAAACTTCAGGTAAAATGCTCTTCAAATATAGTTTTCTTCCTTGAATTTGCTTGGATCTTGGCAAATACAGCAGCAGCACAGATGCTACCAATGTGCACTGAGCACACTGACCTTTCAGCAACTTCCCTGTGTATCAAGCATTGTATCTTTCTGGGCCCTGGGGAATCTCAGGATGCTGGAAGCAAACCCAAGTAAAACTATAAAAAAATCAATGCTCTTGATTTCAAAGAACAGCAAAACACATGAGTCAGTCACAGAGACATAATCCCTTACTACCCTCCTTGTCATGCCCAGCCATGATTTCATTGGAAATCAATTTTAAGTGCTATCCTAGATGGGGCTTCTTCTAACTACATTTTTCACAAGTCCTTTGATTTTTTTTTTCATGAAAGCTTTAAAAAAAGAGCAAAGTTGGTGGCTGACTAGTGGTAGCTGGTGAGTTAATTGAATGCCTGGCTTTGAGGGGAAGTAAAATGTGTAGCTAACTATTACCTGGTCACTGGAGAAACTGTCCAGCCTGGTTGCATCTGGTGATGGAGCTGCACACCTCTGGCAATAGGTGTTTCTCACAGTGTTATCTAAACAAAAATAAGGGGCAATGTAAAATTCTGTTATACGTTACATGTGTTCTATAAGTGTAACTCATGGTAGACTTGGGTCTGTAAAGCACCACTCTTATTACATGGCAAAGGAAAGTCTCATGGCTGAATCAGCAAATGGGAAGTCAGAAGGTCTAGGTTTTCATCTTTGTTGAAGGCTTCCTCAGGAACTTTGGACAACTCATTATGTTTGTGTCTCAATGTTCCAAACTACAGAATAAAAATATTTATGCTTTGACATAAATATAATTTTTTTAAGAGGATCTTAGAATAAAATGTTTTTTCTGGGTCGTTAACATGTTGCATCCATCTGGACATGTGGGCTGTGGCATGGGATTGTTCACTTTCTTACCTGAAAACAGATACTTTTCCCTACTTTTGCTCTGATTGTGTGCTTAGACATAAAGAAAAAGCATCAAAACCAATATGTATAATCTGCAGAAATTTATATTAGGCTGTGATTTTGTTTTGTTAGAATCTGTTAGCTAGATTTCATCATGGTTTTGGGAAAGTGATAAGTCACTGCACTTGTGATGAGTGGATCTTTGTGGGTTAAATTATTATCTCCTATTTCATCATGTGCACTTTGCACATAATGTGAAGTAGCTCTGCCTTAATTTGCTTTATCATTAATCATTACAAGTAAAAATTAAGGGAGAAGTTAAGAAGGAGTTTTCATGCACATGGAGTGTAAAACTGAGAGCGGATGTCAGTTTAATGTTTGCCTTTGCTAAATAATATAAAGCCAGCTTGGCAAGGACAAGCCCCAAAGAAATCACAAATCTAAGATTTGCTTTTTTAAAGTACAATCAGTAAGAGGCCATTCTGTGGTCACTCATAGGCGAATCGAGGAAGAGCAGTGCTTGTTTCCCCAAGGACTTGTCAAGGAGAAGCACTATTGAAATCAGCCACTGTACTTTGAAGCCCCACAAAGAGCACACTGCTCAGGAGCACCGTGTCAGGGAGAGAGGGCAGATGTTGTCAGACCTGTGTAATGAAGTACTGCTTCTCCACAGATCTCAGCTGTGTAATTAGAGGCTTGCTTTATAGAGCACATGAGATTCCAGCTTTTATATAATTTTTTAGCAAGACTATTGAAGACTTGAGTCTTTTTACTCATTTGAATAGTACAGAAATCTTGAGGATATTCTGGAAGTTGATAGTACGAGAAAACATTTTTAAGTTGTGCTTGTCCAGCAGAGATGATTTTGGAAAAAAAAAATTTAAACACAACTTCTTTACCACTAATGTTCATGGAGAGAAAAGAGAGCATCTTAAGCTTTTAATATTCTTTTAAAAATTGCCCAGATGGCACAGAAATAGCCTGGATAGCTTTTCTGGGATAGTATTAGGAGACTGTGTTTGACTTTGTATCTTTGTGGATGGTCAGTTGAAGCATTGAAGAACTTCACTATGCTGAGCTAATTTTTGTGGGAACAGAGCTCCAGAGAAACTGAGTTTTAAAGTGAGGAGCTGGTCAGAGGGCTGGAGCACCTCTCCTGTGAAGAAAGGCTCAGAGTGTTGATGTTGTTCAGCCTGGAGAAGAGAAGCCTCCAGGGAGACCTTTAAGCAGCCTTCCAGTACCTGAAGGGGGCAAGAGAGCTGGAGAGGGACATTTTACAAGGGTGTGGAGTGACAGGACTGAGGGAAAAGGCTTCAAACTGAAAGAGACTAGATTTAGAAAGAAAATTAGGAAAAAAATTCTTTCCTGTGAGGGTGGTGGGGCACTGGGGACAGGTTGTCCAGAGAAGCTGAAGCTCCCCCATCCCTGGAAGTGTTCAAAGCCAGGTTGGATGGGGCTCTGAACAACTTGGTCTAGTGGAAGGTGTCCCTGCCAAGGCAGGGGGGTTGGAGCTAGATGATTTTGAAGGTCCCTTCCAACCCAAAGCATTCAATGGTTTTATGATATATATAATTTAATACAATTCATTCTTGATTTAGTATAAGTGGGTTTTGAAAGCTCAGATTTGACCAGTGGTGAATGACAGCCTGGGTCATTTACCTCTAACTACCAAAATATATTTAAAGGAAAGGATTCATTTGTTATGTTTTACTATTTGCATGTTTTAACTGGGGCAGATGAAAATACATTGCTCATTTTGAAAGAAAAATTGTACGTGACAGAAATACTAAAAACCAGAAGCAAGTACTTGCCTATTCCTACCGAGGAATACAATTTGGGTCACCCTCTGTCATAAGGAAATCAAAGTCGTGCAAGCAAAAAGGAAAATGTATTTATAAAGTCGCTATATTCTACATTTTCTTCATTCCATTAAAGCGTACCGACAGAGAGTGTGTGACCCGTGACCGTGCAACAAGAACAAGTGGAATTAAATTGTATTACTCCTGGAGCTGTTTTATTCCTTTCACCACACAGACACTAGGGAAACTAAGGAATGGTTATGAGCCAGGTGAGCTGGAGGGTTTTCAAACAATTTCACATGCAGAACCTGCATTTTTCTCTCAAAGTTATATTATGATTATATTCCCCTGTAGGAGGGACAGAAAATAAAGTCTGATCAAAGTTACATTACGAAGTTGTCTTTGACAAAAGGTGCCTTTCATTTACACAGACTTATTACTGTGAGTTTTCTGTGACTCAGCAAACTGTGGGGTTTGGCTGCCAGAATTAAATAGTCTCTTGTGGCACAATGCCAGAGTTCAGTGTGCTTTCACTTAGTGTTATCAGAAACTGAAAGTCAATAAAATTTATAGAAGCAAAATTTTCCAGCGTGTCCATGACCTTGCTGGAGAAAGTTGTGCATTCAGCAGTGTCAGCTACTGTCTCTCAGTGTTCAGAAGTTGTCTTCACTGTGGTTTGTGTCTAGAGTTTTCTACAGGAGCAAAAAGATGACTTTTCATGACATTTTAAATTCTAGTATTATGATGTGGTACAATTTAAACTAGATTATCCCGTATAGACCCACCATGTGCTGAATTGTTCTCTCCATCTTCCTTTACCAAGAACTGCAAGGCAATAGCTCTCCATAAGAACTTAAAAAAAGGATAATTTTCATTTCTGCAACACTTATAGTGTGCAGAAATCTGGCTTATTTTTCTGGATATCCTGTGTGTTTCTTTCTAGCTGGAATAAGTTTCATTATGTTATTATGAGCCCAGTTCTTAAGTTCATGAAGGCATTTGCTAAATTATCTGAAAATATTCTGAAGGATTAAAACTGGAGCTAACATTTGTATTCACTGGTTTCACAGCCCAGAGAGTGCATATCTTTTCACTTCAACAGTCTAATGAAATAGATCCCATATGGCCTCACTTCAGGCTTCATGACATTAGCTGTGTCTTACTGATGGGATTTCTAAAGCTTCCCATTTCCTGGATGCTCTGTGCTCTCACTGTTCTGTTCTTTTTCTTTCTCAATAGGTTAATTAACAGGACGACTGTTCCTTTGTTTTCAATAAACCTGATATATCACTAGCAAATCAATTGGCAACAAAACATCCTATCTGTTTCTGCTGTAGAAATACTGCAGTGGATGCTAGTGTCCTGCTCCATGTTTTGGAACCTTTCCCATAAAGCATTTAATTATGTTTTCTTTTTCCATGATTACCTCACTCTTATCTTGATCATTTTTCCTGGCTGCTTCACCTGTCCGTATAAACTAGATAGCAAAGTGGCGTAATCCTTGGGCTGGAAACAGAGATATATGTGCTGATAAAGGACCACTGATTTTGTAACTATTGAACCTGGGTCCTGAAATGCATGCTGGTTAAAAACCCATACTCTTAGATATTAGCAGATGATACTTACCAGAGCTTAGCATCAAAAATCAGACAAAGACAAGAATAAAAAAAAGTTGGCAGCTGCTTGTAAATTCACTTGAAAAGCCCCTGGGATAAGGTGGTCCTTCAAGTAGGTCAGTGCATAACTTCAGTGAATAATAAAGGCAATAAATACATGTGTGTAAAACCACCTTCCTGAAGTCATAGCTGTTTCAGCAACTGACTTATTACCACCTCAAACCAAAGCAATCCAGACCTGGTTTGATACTATCTGGTGGAGAAAATAAAATCTTATTTTGCTGGTAAGACTGAGTGGAGAAATAGGGCCCTAGAATACAATATAAATCCAAACACCTTCTCCTGAAAAACATTATCAGATGCATCTCTTCACCCAGGGCAGTTCATATTCAGCAGCACTATGCCATGTTTATTGTTGCTTTGACTTTTGACTTTTATGTACCTATGTTTTGGCAATGGAAAATTAAAATTTTATGTAGTAATACAAACCAATCACCTGCTTCAGGAAGATTCTTTTCATGTATGAAAAGGTTGGAATAATGGTACCCAAGCAGGAAACATCATTATAACTGCTGAATAACTGGAATGCTGCTTTCTCAGTTAGTGATCTTTTCTACAGTTTGAGAGACAGGCCAGCAGTTTTACAGGCTAAGCTCTACCTAAATATTTTCATCTGGAGACTTGCTAAAATATCTCATCTTTCCACTTCTTCAATGGAGTGGTGAATGACACTCTAGTTTGAGATCAGTCATTGCTTTCATGAACGCACCAAGGTTCCACACGTTCATGATCTTCTAACACAGCCATGTGGACCATATTCTTAATGTTGATAAGACTTAACATAAAAAGCTTTTCTACTTTAAAATTTTCCTTTGTTAGCAAAATGTTGTTTCCACACACTGTAACCCTGCTGCTGTTTAATCTCATGCAAGAAAGTGAAGCTGGAATATATGGAAAGGAAGGGCACATTGGTACTCATTTATGTGAAAGGGCCAAGATATTCTCTGAAGTCTGCATTCATAGAACTGTGCTGATAATCAGAATGTTGGGATAAGCTAAAAGGCCCAATTTTATTTTTAATAAATCTCAGCTAAGTAGAAAAGTGAACTCTTTAGGCCTGCAGTAAAAAGGTACCCTTAGTAGCAAAGATAACAGATTGAGTGTATGAGCTTAACAATGTGACTAGAATACAGTTGTACCATGAGAAGGATATTACAGAGTGCTGGGAACCACAGCTGTCTGCACACTGTGGAGTTATTTCCTCATCACTATTCTGGAGCAGTGCTTATCCAGGAGGAAAAATAGCAGATGTATCAGGCCCTCAGCTTCCACTAACAGAAATGTTAGTACTTAAGGCATGAAGGGAAAAATAAAGTTATAAACAAGTGAGTTGTATTAACACCAAACCTACTATTATCTGCTGTCATTAATGAAAAAAAAAATTGTAAGGGATTTCTAAAAACTTCCACTAGGCTGCCACTAACACACATCTCTAGCAGGAGATCCAGCATGATATGAAACAAGAAGAATGTAAGGTCACAAAAAGAACTTTATATGATGAGCTTCTTCTCACAGAGCTTTTGATAACTAAAATGAAGTCCTCTGTACTGAAGTGAGTCACTGGCAACAGAAGGAAAAAGAAACCTTAGTAATACAATTAATCTGATCCAATTTTAAACCTCAGCTAGAGAAAAGATTAATTGTATCAACCAATGTGAATAATTCAGATGAAGATACGTACATTGTGGCCTTCATAAATTGACATTTTTGTAGATGAGTTCCCAGAGCCATATCTAGTAAATAAGCCAGTTTAAAAAGCTTTATAAATATTAATAACCCCTCATAATTACTGTTATGGGGGGGACTATAGTGATGGGTTTTCCCCATTTCCTGCCCTATGCTTCAAATAGAATTGAAATGAAAACACAGGACCAGTTCTTGCAATAGCTCCAGTGTGGGAGATGTTTTTAGGACGCGCTTATGAAGGGATGTACAAATGACAGGCACTGTGATTCAGTGACAACTCTGATGCTCTGCCATAGTGAGACTTTTAAGGCAAATGCCACTTCAAAGTCAGTCTGCTTAAGCGTGTGAGAACCACTGTGGCAGGTTAGAAAGCATGTAGTATGCAGCTGCCTTATTTAGCACAGGGTCACCTAAATGCACGCCACCGTTTCTGTGTTCAGACCTGTGCAGCACAGAGGCTGGGGCAGTAGGGGAGTCTGGGTCAGCAGGCTGTCCTCCTCCTCCTGGGTCAGCAGCCTCTGTCTCCTTGCTGGGGAGAGATGGGGCCTTGAGTGCAGCTAGAGTGACCCAGAGCAATGAAGCTTCCTGATCCAGATGCACCTCTCTTTTTCCACTGCACTGAGTGACTGGAGAGATAACCCTCCTAGCGGGGAAGTGATACCAGGGCTACTAGTTTAGATTCTTAAAGATGGGATGTATACTCTTATCTTTGCTGTCTTCTCCCCTTCCCCCAAATACTAGGACATTCAGAAAAGAATTTTTATCTCTTTGAATCACAAAAGATGAAATGGATAATATTCCTCTTTGCAGCCGTGAAAAAGATAATGGCACATGAATTTGCATTCTTTGTCACATTCTACTATGTAATTTGATGATGTAAGTACCTGGAAATGTCAATAGCACCATTGTATATCAAAGTCCTTTACAAAGGATGTTAGCTATCATTATCACCATGGGGATACAGAGACTAAAGGGACTCATTTGCAGTTACTCAGAAAGGAGTACAAAATTCAAGCAAAATTCTTTTACAATTCTCTGCCCGTGTGGTGACACCATCGGGATTTTTTTCTCTTTGGTACATGACCAACATGTTGTTCCAATGCAGCTGATCAGTACATCTGTATTCAACTGCAGTTACAATGGGGAAATGAGATATTGTTTATAGACTCTGCATGATAATGTAGCCACTGCCTTGAGCTGAACACAAGACTGGAAAAAAGATGTGACCTTAAGAAGAGCTTGAACTTAGCAGTAAACTGACTCAGTGCCTATGCATGAATTGCATATTGCTCTATAGCTTGGCCCTAGATTTTAGTTCTCACTGTCACTGACTTCCTACGTAATAATATGTCTTAGCTGAGCAGTCCTTGCTAAATCAGAGACAAGCTAACTTAAACATCTGTATTGTTGTGTTAGTTAAGACCAATTTTCTTTTGTCCAGTGTAATGTTTCTGTCAATGGCCAAAGCAAGAGCATAAAAAATGGGGAACTACTTATTGACTCCTTGATATCCTTTCCCATTCAGGCAATCATTGGATTAGGAAGTCCTGGTATGGACCACACAGATCATTGTGTTCAAAAGTCTTTTATGGTTCTGTTCCAAATAATTGTGTTTAATCCCTTTTTTAGATCCATTTATGTATTTGGCCTGCATGAAATCCTGTGTAATGTTAAGGTGCAAGATCAAGGCTTTGTTGTGAGTTTCAATTTTTGGCAGGGGCAAAACATTTGTGTAGCTCATTTATCACAGCATATTGTATTTTCTGTGGTCTGTGAAGCTGCTACTGGAAGCAAGCTGTGACAGCTAGTGAATGCCTAATTTGGAGGCAAAGATGTTAGCAAAGCTATTAGAAGAATTCTGTTACAGCCTGGGGAACAAACAGAGTAAGCCAAATTTTTTATGAGATTCTTCAAAGTGCCAGTAGTTACATAGTGATATATGGTTGTTTTAGTCTGGTGTTTATCATCCTTAATATACAATTTGATACAAATTTTAGAGAAGTAAAATATTTTTGTCCCTTGAAAAAGAAGGCCATTTCATAATCAGAAAGTGTGGTTAGAACTGTGAATGAGTATTAGAACCATGTCTAACAGAGCAAGTCTCAACAACTTCTGTCTGGCTCTGGGGAAGATTTCTGCTTGCCTTTTGTCACTAGACTTTTTTTACATGCTTTGTCCTACTCTCCTTTCCTCCTCTGCTATTGAACTCAGCTCCAGTGTTGTCCTTCTTTCTTCAGTTGTCCTGAGCATCATGGATATTTTATTTTAAACAGTGAAAGAAAGGTCAGTGCACACTATTAATCAATTTGTAAATATATTTTCCACTCTTATTAGACCTCAGATACAATGTGTGGGTGTATGTGTAGTCACAGCATTGCAACATTTTATTCAGGAAACTTTCAAGAATGTGGCAGAGATTTCCTCTTGCTCTTACAGTTTTGAATCATGGAACTTTTTATATGGGATTTATCAAAACAATGTAATGGTCTTAGGAATTTTAGTTCTGTTTTAAAAACTAACTTTGTCATTCAAGAGTATAATATTAAAAAAAAATCAGTAGGACTTCCCCTCCCTAAATACTTTACCCACTCTGAAAACCAGTTTTACTTTTAGAAACAGTGAGGGGATTGTATGAACTTTTTACCCCATCCCACCTTCATGGCTTTGGTACTACGGAAAAGGAACTCCTAATTAGTTTCCTGAATGCCACCTTTTCAAAGTAGCCCAAGACCTAAATTGCCAGGATTCAAAACAAGGCAGATATAATGGCCTTTTTAAATAAAATGCTCCTGACATCAGATGTCTATGTTTTTTATGATAATATGATAATCATAAGTGGCTAAAATTTGATTTCCTTATTTTTGACACCAGAGAGCAAAGAGTGATTTGCCAATACAGAACCTATTTCCACTGGTGTCTTTCCTATCCACTCTTTTATCTACTTTACAAAACCTTCCTGTCTTAAAGGGAAATATCTTTACCCTGATTAAGGTAGATTTTGAGGAGATTTATGGAAAATCTTTTGAAAATTCATTAATTAGGAGTGAAGCTCCAGACTTTTGAAATATATCCCTTTTTATCCCTTACTTTTGGCTTTAGGGAAATAGCTGAATTAATATGGGTGACATGACTGGAGAGAATGCCATGTAAATGAAGGGCTCTTTAATCCAACAGATTATGCTGCTGTGTCTTCCATTATTTCAAGTCTTAAAACCAAGATAGGATATCCTTCTCAGAAGTAATAAAAATGCATGGCCTTTCTTATAAAGCTGGTGATGATTTCCTTTGGCTTTGAAACTGATGAGTCCCTGGGATTCTTGTTCACAGTAAACAGCACTTGCAAGTGTGACTGATATCCACAGGGTTTGAACCATCTGTGCATGTTGCTTTCTAAAAGCCCTCTCTTCACATCTATTATGTGGGAACTAATCTAACATCTATGGCTTATCACAGACTTGCTAGGGTAATAGGCAAGAATAGCTAAATAAAAAGAAATAAAAAGATACAAATGGGAAACATTATGCCAATTAGGAGGCAGAAAGAAATAACACATTTATTCATTTGGCATAACTGCTGTTACTTGAAAATATAGGCAATATTATATTCCAGATAGTTACCCTTCTGAGTTACATCTCCCTAAAATTAGTGCTGGTCTCCTAAAGTGATGCTGGCTGCTTTAAATGAAAAAGTGTTAGGGTCAGACTTGCCACCAGCCAGAGATTAGTTATTGATGGGATTATGTATCATGTGACCTACAACAAATGCAGAGAATAAGGTAATAGCATATCTGTAAAGGAAAAAAAAATATACAGTTGCAATTGTAAGAAAATAATTGGCTTTAATTACGGAAAAATTATGTCACCTGGGGCCCCTGTGGATTAGAAACATCATTTTCTATTTGTTTGGGTGATAAAGTATCTTTTTTCTTAGACATTACTAAAAAACTTTTAGCTGTTTGCTTTCGTGTTAGTGGGTTGCCTAAAATGTTTACAATTTACCTATTGTACTAGGCTAGGCTTGTACCAAGACAGTAACTCTTGCCAGTCTTCCTCACAGATGCAGAAACTAGCTTATTTTAATATTAAGTAACATTTTCCAAATTCTTGGAACTATGTTGAAAATAAGATTTCATATAATCTACCAAGAAAACTGAAGTGGTCTTTCCATTCCTCCACTTTATTAGTAGTTTTTGTGGAGAGGCAGACACTCAGACAGTTTATTAAATTATACATTCCATATAAGGCAATAAAATAACTTGATATTGTCAGAAGAACTTTATCTACCTCCGTTAATGCTTGATTTATTGGATGAAACTGCAAGAAAGTATCTTAAGTTTATTATTAGCTAAATGTAGAAAAAGGTCAAAGTTCTGTGTACATCAAGGAATAGAAACACTTTCATGTTAATTTTTCCCAGACCACATTGCAGCATATCCACTTGTTATGTCAATCCAGATCTGATATATTATAATTTGAAAATAAAAAGAAAATATAATTCTGAAGGAATTCTCCACATTCTATACATCCATAGGGAATCTTCTAGCTGTAGCCAGATTTGTTAACATGTTTCTGGGATATTAATTCTTGAAAAGAATCAGCAAGACCCTTATTCTTCTCTCCTTGTGACTTCTGTGCTTTGCAGGGTTGCGCAATAGTTTCCATAATCATTAGGAGAAAAGTGAGGTACAGCATGGTATTCCTGGGATCAGTATTGGAAGAATGAAAATGCATGTTTCTTTGCATTTTTATTCAGAATAATTACAGTTCAAGTACTGCAACTGTTCTATTCCCATATAAGACTGTCTAGAGTGGGCTGCTCAAAACCTGTTATTGAACAATAAAGAAAACAAGACCAATTAGGACATGCACAGCACAGCTCAGTTGAGTTCTTTTACATATTTGCCTCAGTGGGTCACAGTCCAGATTGCAAAGGCAGGACCAAAAGACCTGTGGATCTGTAGTTCACAAGATTTTAAAATACAAGTAGAACTGAAATACAAGTAGATTTTTAAAAATGCAAATAGAATTTTTAAGTGTCCAGAGTTTGCCCAGAATTTCTAGGTGGTTTTCATCTGCCAAAAGCATGGAAATGCAGTGGAACCAGAGTGCAGGTACAAGAGAATGGGCAGCTAAAGGCACACTCAGCCAGGCTGCAGGGGGCTGCCCGTGCCAGGCAGCTCTCTCCAGCACTGCAGCAACCTCCTCCTCAACTGCCCCCACCAGGGCAGCACTGGGGGCTGCGCTTCCCACATCGAGCCCTGCTCTTCCCTTCCTCTGTCTCCTCTCTTCCCCAGTGGCAGATTGTATCACTTGCATCAGATGGCTTAAACCCAGCTATGAATGAGAGGGCTTATTTGCTTGTGGATGGATGAAATGAGAAGGGAAACCCAAAACTTTCATTTGCCGTGTCATTTCTTCCTACGCGAACATGTTGCCCACCTTTTTCCTTTTGTCTCAAGTGGCTTCCTCCATGAACATTTAATAACAGTGAAAGCTCTCTCCCAGGAGACCAGAAAACGTGCATTAAGAGGTTCATGGAAACAGCATGTCCATATAGGATTTCACTGCCATTGTTCAATTTGCATTGTTCAGGATATTAATTTAATTACAGATGCTTCACCACAGCTGGGAAAAAAAAAACCCTCTCTCTAAATCAAATTAGCTGATAGCAAGACCAGGTAATGTGTCACAAATGGAACTGCATTTTGCTTACATTCAACCAAATTAACATTTAGATCTCTGAAAATTAAAAAGTGTTTTATTCAACACGTCACAAATTTAAGTATTTTGATTATGTTTATTGAATTCAGGTTTGGATGAATGACAATACGACCAAAATATTTGACAATCACATTTACCTGAGAACTAAAATCAGTCTTAAATTATGTTTACACTTATTCCTCTATAAAAATATTATTTTAATTAAACAGACATATCAATTTGTTGTTGTATAAAATAATTTTTGCAATTGAGCCCAAGATAAAAATTGCCTAATAGCAACATTAGAGTTTTTATCATTTCTACACATGCTTATGAAAGTGAGTTGAGATGTGAATAGTTCTTGTTGAGCAGCACCACACAGGACGCAGTGCTAGTCTGGATCCCCCATTAGCACCATTAAACCATCTAAAATGGGACAAGTTTGTCTTCAAAGACAGTGTTGGCACCCTGAGAGCAGATTTGGGACTGCAGGCTCTCCCTACACTTTGTCACTCCATGGGTCCTGGCTGCCCCAGCCCAGCCTGACTCTGTGGAGGAGCCAGCCCCATCCACTGCACCACCTTGCCCACCGGTTGTTGGTTCCTCTCCAGTGGATTTACCTAAAAGCTGCAGTAATCTGGAAACTGAGCAAAGGACTGATCTTAGATGTGCTGCTCAAGATGGTGTGGATGTATGACTAAATTAAAAGGCTTGAGATAGACATGAGAAGTGATGCTGGGCTGGAGGCACTGGAAGGATCCTGCCAATGGAGGGATGCTGGGAAAGGCATACATCTGTGCTAGTTTGTTGTGACACATGCTATTTATAACTAGGAGGAAAAGAGGGAATGAAAATTATTATAAGTATTACAATAATTTGTAATAATAATAATAATAATAATTTGTAGTAATAATTTCTGTTGTGAAACTTTCAGTGAAGAAAGGTTGTGCATGGCCCTTATTTGCTTGGGTTGACTGGGCTGCTGAATGGCTAACTAGGTCCTTGAACAATGTTTTATTTTGAAATTCTGAACAGTTGCACATAAAGAAACAGCCATCTGATATTGGTGGAAAATCACAATGCTTTCATCCAAACAGTAAGTAAAACTGAAGTCACTAATCCAAACGGGAAGCCTTGGAGAATTAGTTCACTTTAAACTTTCTGAAGGTTTTGTACCTGTTGGTGAGTATCAAATGTTTGGGATGACAATAACCAAGGGATAAGAGACTGAAACATTTCTTTATTTTTTCATTTTGTTTGCATCTGGCAGTGTCAGGGTAGTGTCCGTTCCACCATGTCCCCTGTTCAGTCACTTACACTCTCCATTCAAAACCACATCTGACTAAATAACCAAGAGTAGCTCCTTTAGTACATCCACATGCCTTGGCAAACCAGAGATTATCTAACACAGGTACAGAGTAATTATTCACAGACTGAAGTAAAAACCAGCAATCACAATACCTTTTACAAATTAGAGAATACCTAATTGCAAATTGCAAAGGACCTCAGTTTATTTGTAATCATAGCCTCATTTTGCTGTATCAGTTTCAATTTTTTTAACATAGTTACATCAGCTTTATCTGACAAAACTTCAGAAAAATTAAATACTAATCCTCAAATTATTAAAACTAGATGTCATACAGTAGACAAGAATGGAAGTGACACATGAGACAATTCCAACATAAGATTTTGGAGGAATGTATCAGTTGAGATTAACAGTGAGAAGTAATAGTGGATAACACCACCTCAAGTGCAACTTTCCAAGTAAATGATTTTTGTTTCTCAACTCAAATGGAAAACTAAAGTCAGAACAAAAATCAATTCAAATCTAACAAAACCACGGATTTTACAAGAAATAGAACATTTTGGTTTTGAGTATTTTAAATGTTTCTGAATTGGATAAATTTAGTGATGCAATGCCCTGTCAAAAAAAAATTAGGCAAATTGTTTTTCACTTTCATTTTCTTTTTTTTTAGCTGAAAAGATCTAAGGAAGCATCCATTGTATTGTGCTTGCTTACAAAGTGTTCTGATGAAATCCAGATGTTAGTAAGTATTTTCTGGAGATGATTTTTGTTACTGCAAGAGCTCTATTTAGCTTTTTCACAAAGATTCTTTTATAAGGTCAGCCAGTCTCTTGAAGGCCTGCAATGAAAAATAGGGTTTACATTTATATTTCAGCATTACATGAACAGGGAACACATGAAACCTGTAAAGCTACTAAAATTGCCCTAACCATACAGAATCAATATTTTATAATGTAAAGTTCTGCTGATATTCTCTCTTTTCCTTTTATAAAATCATGTATGGGCTTTGACTGCACAAAGCTTCTGATTCTCTGATAGAAAATGAAAGGCAGAGATTTCTGAAACAGAAAAATGCATATATTGATGTTCAAATGTTATTTGCAGTTCAGATGTAACTTCTAACAAACTAGTGATCCCTGAAAGAGTTTATCTTTTAATGTAATATTGCTGCCCGGGGATTCCAAAAGTGAAAAAAAGGAAGAACAGTTGAGTGGGGAAGCATATAAAAATACAGCTTGACTGTCAATAGTATGGTTATGAAATACTTTAGCAAAGAAAAAGGAAAAAATAGAGGAAATACAGGAGAACTAAAAAAAGAAGCACTTATCTGTTACAAGCCTTCATAGATGCACTTATCTTTTACAAGCCTCCATAACTGCATGAAAGTACAACTACAAATACTGAACTGTTTCAAGTACCCCAATGAAATCAGTATTAAATCTGCACAAATAAATGTCTCCTATCTTTTCTCCCACTGATTTTATAGATAGAGCCAAATAACATCAAAAATGTTCCTAAAACACCTAAAAGATTAGTTCCTGATAATAATATCAGGAATAATAAATAAATAATAATAAAGAAAGAAAATAAATAAAATAATAAATAAATAA
>VXBC01007688.1:1203744-1217888 GCA_013399945.1 Ploceus nigricollis
AGGAAAACAATAGTCTCTCTTACAAAGAATTGCCAACACACACAAAAAAAAGAACACAGGTAATTCAATCTCAGAATCTTGGGAATCCAAAGTCTGAACGATACATGATGCCTGCTAATGCTTAAGCAAATACTCTGGCTTCAATAAAACATTTATAAATAATGTCTGGAAGTTTAAGTGTGAGACACTGTATGGATGAGATACACAGAAAAATTCTAAGTGGTCCTAAAAATTTGGTATCTTGCAGATCACTTGGATGAGTATCTTGCTTAAGGAACAGCTAATACTGCTGTGAAACTACTGCTCAATCACCTACAGATTAAAACCTCTAACATTCAAGAAAAAATATAAGGAGAAGGATGTAAAAAATAAAGGCGCAATACTGCGTGAGAAATTGTCTTGATAAGAATGTAAAAAAAAGAAAATCTCACCAGATCCATCTGGGCAGGAGAAGGCAGAGAGAAGGAGGCTCTGACATAAGAACTAGGCTCTGAACTATCAATATTGAATGCTCCTCCAGGAACCAGTAATACCTACCAAAAAGTGATTAACCACAGTTATTACTTAAAACACTATGTTCAATTAAATTTGAGAAAGCTCAGTGCTTACACACGTGTAAGTGTGAACATGGTGTAATATATTCTTTTTTTCAAAATGAGGAGACAAAAATATGCAATGTTTAACCAGACTTTTCATAATAAAACCAAAGGGTCTTAGGTTTTGGTTACCAGGTCTCGTTTATATCATCACAATGCTTAGAAGCACCTAGGGTGTAGCTTACTCAGTACCGGATCTTATAAATTGGAGAAATAAAACCAAATTTAATTTCTCTCATTAAAAAAAAATTGGTCAACAGCCATCATACATATAGGTATATATGTATTTTTTTAATATATATATATATATATATATATATATATGTCATATACAATGACATATTGTACCATGTGTT
Organism: Ploceus nigricollis; assembly: GCA_013399945.1. NCBI lineage: Eukaryota > Metazoa > Chordata > Aves > Passeriformes > Ploceidae > Ploceus > Ploceus nigricollis. The sequence continues at coordinate 1,204,697 of VXBC01007688.1, forward strand.
ATATTAGTTTCAATTTAAGTAAACTGATAAAATATCAACATTTGAATAGAGTCATGAAAATATTTTGTTAATCGGTAACTATGCCATAGTGCCTGACTTGCAGACTTAATGATGGTGCACAGCAAGTCCCCCTGCTTTTTTATGTATGCACATGTGGATAGATAAGATATTTTAGGTAGATAGATATTTTATCCCTCCCTTTTTTCATTTTAAGATAATAAGTCATTAAATCACGTCATACTTCTTTCTTCAAAGCCTTTTCCGTTATCAGCTGCTGTGTATCAGCAATACCCTTAATTTTGATCCATAAGAACATGCCAGCAGCAGGAGGGTACCATTCTGCCAAGTCTGGAGAAAGAGAGAGAAAATGGAATCAAGCAAGAAACTTATGCCCCACTTCTAATGGATACATCATAGATTCAGTGATGTTTTAGATTTGCTGATACAAACATTATTATCCCTATTACTATAGTGATTTTTTTGTATCTTCTTTTAAATTAAGGTCACTATTTCAGAGATTTTTTTAAAGATGGAGATTTTAAATGTCGAAAGTATAAGAACATAATGAAGTGAAATACAGGCTCTTTGTAAAATTGCTTTAAATAGTAATGTGGTGAGCTTTTTTTCATCACTATCTATCTCCCTGTCCTACCAGAAAGCATAAAAATGCAGCAATAGAGAATTTGTCCTAAGCTTAATATTTAATGCAATTGATTTGCTTATAGTGCTTATCTGTCACTTCAGTCAAGAGATGAACTTAAGTGATTTTTTTTGAGCACAAAGATGATAAATAGCTGGCAAAAAAAGTGATTGTTTGCGCTGCACTCTGACCTTTTAACCACTTGTCAGCAGCAGTGAGCATTGCATCCCGCTGGATCCTGTAGAAGTCCACCACTCTGAAAGTAAATTATCAGTTGAAAGTCATGAACTCATATCTTTTCAGAGTCTATTTGTTTCTGAAGGCAGAAACAAAGCCTTTCTACTTGAACAACTCAAGTGCACGTTTAATAGAAATATAAGCATATCCTAGGTGGGCACAACACAGTATACTGTGTGTATAAATCTTTGTATATGTATCCAAGAAGTCTTTACTGCTTCATTGCATCTCCAACAGAGCACTGATCAACCACACATAGGAAGTCCCTGTGTGGCTGCTTCTTCAGCTTTAAACATATAGAAACCTTTTATATATTACATCCAGTCTGTCTATTATAGCAGTGGATATAAATCCTGTTAACAGTATTTAATGCACAAAGCACACACACTGAAGAAAATTAGGGACTTTAACATATGCAAAAGCACAGACTTCATATTTGTGCATTTGGGTTGAATTTGTATAACAGGTACACATGGACATCTGACAAGGTAAAAAGCAAATCATATGATAAACCTGTCACAACTATTTGACAGCTTCCCCTTTCCTAAACTTTTAAACCTATCTCCTTCATACTGTAAGTAAAACTTTCAAATAATTTAATCTCTTATTGGGAAAAATAACCCTAACCCAGGTTTCACCATGGACAAGTCACGCGCAGTAGCTTTTGTCGACATAAAATGACACAGCTGTGCAATGGAAGACACAAGAGAAATGCCTGATACTGAGTTCATAATTCAAATGCAAATGTGTTCCCATGTCTTGAGAAAACATCCTTAGTAATTTGCATAATTTACATAATTTTACATTTGTATTTTAAAAAATACTTTCTGAACCACTAGCTTTGATTTCTGGATGTATTTTATTACATCTGACATACAAACACCAATACCTCCAGAGACAGTTTTGGGGCTCAGCTATAGCTATTGCTACATTCTATATGAAAGAGTAAATCTCCTTTGCGCAGTTTTTACCAAAATTGCAAATCCTGTTACCATTTTAATTACATGCTGAAATCATAATGATTACTAAGATTAAACTTCCCCAAGAATGTAACTTCTCCAAAAAAAACAGACAATCTTCTACTCCAAAGCCTGATCTAACACCTCACCCTTGTACAAATGAAATCAGCTGGAAGAGACTGCAGTCAGCCGTGGGGCCTCATCAGCATTGCAGCTGCCCCACTGCAGCCCCATTTTCATTAATTTAAGTGGAAGAACAGTCTTCAGGCTTGATAAGGCTGCCTTTTGATCTACAAGAAAGAGGTAAGTGAAGAGATGCATTTGGGATTTATTTTTTGGGAACTACTGAAAGTTGAGCTAAAGCGTGGTCCGAGTTCCTCTATGAGACTTATTCCTGAATCTTAAAACAAAGCAATGCTAAAGCTGTTGTGTCTGGTTTGGTTTTTCAAATATTGCTGTTTACAGTATGATCATCAAGGGGACACAAGTGGCTGTTACAGCGAGATATAAGAACTTTTTGCATGTTTTGCTCATGTTGCTGTTACAGGCCTTTGCAGAGTGTAGCACACTCCTACTGAAGTGAGAAACTTGGGGCTCTAATGATATCCAAGTAGAGCATATAAAATGAGGCACTGACTGTCAAAAGAAACTATGCTCGTCCTGCATAATAAATGAAAACTAAATGTGTGTCAGTCAGTATGCAAGAAATGTCTTTTGAGTTAGATGGTAGCCCAGTGCTTGCTCTCTAACAGTGAGAGACATTGTTCAGGCAATGTTTAGTGTGTGTAGATGAACTTCACTGTTTTTCCATCAGTATCCACAATCAGGAGATCAAGGATGGCAAGACTGTAAATTCCTGCTAACTTAGTGAACTCCCTTTATAAAGGCTGTGCTGACTCTTTCTCAATAGATTATGTGCTCAGAGATCTCAGCTTTTGCTATAGACCCTAGCACTTTAGCAGGGATCTAAACTTTATTCACTGGCTTGAAGCTTCCAGGATCCTCTCAAGTTCCCTTCAGGTGGGAGCTGCATGATGTCTGTGCCAATGGACTGGCAGATTGTCTGCCTGTCTGCAACTGCACACTGTGTCTCATCAGGGCTCTTGTGTGAACCCAACAGTCTTGGTGACCTGTCTTACCTACTTGGCCTAACACTGGTGCACCTCCTCTGACTTGTTTACTACAAAGAATGTTTGCTGTAGGTAACAAGTAGCAGAATGACAGATGATGGGATTCAGCACAGGACATAACCCTACCTGTCTATATGCTCCAAGAAACCCTTCTGTCCCCATTGCTGAAGCAGCTGTGATATCATAATCTAAAGAAATAAAACACACCATCAGTACCATGTTTTAAACAGGACTCTTCCACAATCATCAAAAGATCCATAGCCAGATGCACTATTCAACACTCCCCAGACATGAAATTGCATGCGGTGTCTCTTGGAGCCCTTTATAAACAGAGGTGACAAGGTTATTATAGTCCATGTTACTGGTGTCTCCAGGGATCATGGCAGTATTTGGAAGCTGGGGTGGGGGGAGGGAAAAATGGATGAAGAGCTAAATACAATAACTGGGGAGAAAGAGGAAGGCAAGGTATATTGCTTTACCTTCCTGTCCACATCGGCCTCTCCGCTTTAACAGTGATGAACTAATGGAGCTGGAAGACGGAAGCCATATTTAGATGTGTTCAGTGTCTCCTTTCCTTATTACTAACCATAAAGAGGCTGTAGTTGTCAGCTTGCTTTGAAATGCCTTTGTGGGCTGCCAGTATTGTTTTAATTGAAAAGTAGAATAAAAAATAATAAATGAGTGTTTTTTCCATACTGTGCTTTACACTGAAGTTGTAAAAAACCTACCAGGAAGAGATAAAATATTTCAAAACTTGATTCTTGAAATCTAAGGGTTAAGGGATATCAGCTGTACTATCCATGCACTGAGACAACCATCTAGCTCTGGTTCCAAGTTCTGTGATTGTCTCTCCTCCTTTGGCGAGTTCACAATAAATGTGCATAAACAAAACAGCAAAACCGCAGAGCAACTGAGAAAGTACAAAGCTATTTGCTTGTGGTTTCTTATAACTTGGGATATGTTGTCTTCTCTAAATACAATTCATTTGGTGGCTTGGTACTTGCCTGTGTGAAAGTGCTGGTGTGCATTGTTGACACCTGAATGTGTAGAACAACTCTGTCGATGAGAGGCTTGGGACCCGTCAGAAAACCTATTCTTAAACTGGAAACCAAACAAACAAAAAGTTACTACAGAAATGCAATGTCCTAATACTTTGTCTGAGTTGTATGTGGGAAAACATGCAACGATTTTATTGATAGTGTAAGGATCTCCTATGCATTCAAATTTATCTATATCTTAATACTGCCCTCAGGTTATACAATTTAGAAGCCAAGTATCAAAGTCATGAAATAAAAACATTTAAGAGGTTTTAATGCTTATAGTAGCTTCTTAGTTATGAGGCTTCAGGACAAAAATCTGTGTTTGCAAGCTGTCCTCTGCAACCATAAAGATTACATGAATCAAAGGGAAGGAAAGACAAGTTTTCCCATAATAAAAGATCATGAATGCTCAGCCTTTATGACAAACAGATAAGTGGCAAATGGCTTTACTCTTTCACTCCCTTTCAGCACTGCAGAAGGAATGGAATATAGATTGATAAACTAGATGGTTACTTATGCTTCAATTCTTATTACCCATCTTTACAGATTGGCTGAAGTTTTTATTTGAGGAAAAATGGAACCAGTAACTCATTCCAGTCTTTGGAAAAGATAATACTGTGTCATGCCATTTTGTGGTGTCACTTCTGAAAATGCAATCACACTTAGCATTATGTTGTCTCCTCACTTTCTCTAGGATGGGTCATAATCCACTGGCTGCCAATGCAGAATTCACATTAATTTTTTTATATCTATTAGGTTAACAGACAAAAGCAAGCTAAAAGTCAAATACGTTGACTTGTGTGAAATGGAAAACAGCAAAGTTAGTTCTTTTTCTGGCAGGCAGAAACAACCTGAAAGAACTGGAAGGCTAGATATGAGTACAACTCTATGAAGAGTTTGTGAAGAATGATAGTTTCTTTTCTGTATTACAAGTTCAGGGAGCTTGCAGGAATAGTAACAGATAGATAAAAAGGGAAATGGAAAAAAGAAGAGAGAAAAGCTCCTAAGAGTTCCAGGAACAGAGCTGGAATCCAGCATCTGTCTTTCTGCTTAGACGGTACCTGCAAGAATGGGCTGCCTGCAGGGAGACACTTAACTATCTGCATCAGAAGAGAAACAGAACCTGGAGTAAAATGACTGCTGAGAGATGACATGAAAAGTGAGTAGACCGCGAAAAGCCATTGATTCAGAAGTTAATTCCAGAAGTGGATAATTAGTAAATGAGAAAACACTATGGCATGTCTCATCAGTTCATATGAAGTCTTGCATCTTAACTGAATAGGCAATGCTAAGTGGTCTGCAGCTGGCCTTACCCGGATGAGAGAATTTTAGAGAAAGAGTCGGTCCTGATAACTCGGCCATCCACATCCATTGAGAGGAAAGTTGGAGCCCATGGCTTGGAATAAAAAATAAAAAATAAAATTCAAGGTGCTAGTAAGGATTATAATGGAATTATTTTCTTTACTAGGAAGACACAATTCATTTCTCAAATGTGTATTTCAAGGAAAACATTGCAGTAACTTGCTGACAAGTGATTGCTTAGCCTAGTTTTCTGAGATGTGATTATAATATTCTGTGAGTATCTTCAAGAAATCAGCTTTGTTATTTTTTGATGATTGCTTAGCCCACTGTTCAGCACACAAGTATTCAGTTTAAGTACTGGTGCCATAAGAAGGAGAGAGAAATAATCATTTTTCTGCCAAGATTTTTTGTGGAGTAAAGAGGTACTGCAATTTCTAAAATGGAGCATTGTATCATTTTGCTTTGCTATATTAAGAAATGAAATCAGAAGACATGACCAAATTGTGAAGATCTGAGTCCAGCATACTTTTTCCTTATCAAGAATTCTGTTTTTACACCACCTCCCCTACATCTTCTTACAAAGATTCACAATACTATTCAATGGGTAAGTGAGGCAGTTTTATTGCCTCCTTCCATAAAAACATATTTGAAAAGAGAAAATGCTGACCTTTATCTTCTATCAATGTTTTAGTGCTTTGTAAGACCCATTTTGATTTCTGAAGTTAGGTACTTTTAAAGACTGACTAACTGCAGATTCACATATAAAATTTGCAGAAAATTTGCATGAAGGGAAGCTGCCTATCCAGTACCACTATATGTGGTACCTGGGAGAACTCCCAGATTCTCCAAAAGGCAAAGGGATAAAAATGGGGTATAGTAGATGCAGAGTAGGCAGTCTTCTACTGAATGAAAGAAGAGGAGAAAGGAACATTAAGAGGCTGCAAATTCCAAGTGCTGCTTCAGTGACATACTTGCTTTGCTCTGAACACAAAGTCTTCGTCATTTTCTGATTACTGAAAAATTCTATCCTGTATGAGGCTTGAGAAATTTGAACCACTAATTAACAGGATATAAAATACCACAAAGGGGAAAATTACTGAAAAGAGTATAGACTGTGAGGCCTACAGCTGCCTTGGTAGGACATGAAGAAGAGACATGCAGTAAGATCCAGGGCTCAAACCTTAGTTCTCTTGTAAAACCTTAGTTTCTCCCCAGAAAATAAGGTGTTACTAAGGATTATGAAAAAAAAATTACCTTTTCAAATTGAAGAAAGTAGTAAGGATCATCTTCTATTATGAGAAAATCATATTTTCTTGCAAGCTAAATAAATTAATAAAAAGTAACAAAAGGAATAAAAGTTAAAGACACTGCAAATTCAGTCAGGTGTTTTTTTTTTAAACCACCATCATATTATGATTCTATTGATTGGCCATTCATTATATAGAAGCCCTCATGATGAGAATCCTTCAAGTGCCCAATTTAGATATCAAAAAATTGTAAGAGTAATCATGGCACCTGTAGTACACAGACCCTTGTATGCAACTGAAGCTCTGTTCTATGTGGCATTCGAACTGTGCAGGCAACATGCAATAAGCCCAGTTAGAAGCCCATGGCAAAGGTACCAGCTGCCAATGGGCTGACATTGAAAAAGAATTTACCTAAGGCATAGTCTGCCTCTGAAGAGCTGCTGTGAAAGAGATTCTGCTAGAAACAAGTTCTAGGAGGAACACCTACTGGACCAATAATGGGCCCAAATACCAAACATGGGATACCGTCAACTGAAACAAGACTGATATTTATCTATTTCCACCTACAAGGTTCACAAGAGCACAGCTCCATACCTGGTAAATCTCCTTTTTGCGCTCTGTGGTCAGCGAGTTGCCAGTTGGGTTGCATCCATTTGGAATAGTGTACAGGAATTTGGGGAGGTGATTGCTACAATTTTTTACATCCTCTGGGCTCCAAGCAGACAGAATTTCTTCTAAAGCTTTTGGAATAATTCCATGTTGGTCACTAGGAATATTAATTATATTACAACCCAAGGGTCTCAGCTGTTGATAGAAGGAACAAAACTGTCATAATTGTGTAATTCAAAGGCCTTCCTTTTGTCATTGGCACCAGAACATTTCATCAATACAAAGTCTTTCTTTTTGATTTTATAGATATCTCAAGCTCCATTTGCTCATGAGTCAAATAAAAGTTTGCCTGAATTTGCTGTAAGGCTTGTCAAACTCACCACATTACTCTTTATTTTTTCTACTAAGCCAACTCAGGGGAAATGGGTAACTCCTATGTTCAATTGCTGCTCTTCTCTAGGAAATCAGATTTGGTTTTTCAAGCAGAAAGGGAGTTTGTAAATCTGAACTGTTCTCTCAGGACTTCTCATGCTCTCACCACAGACAGTTAAGGTCACAGCACCTTTGTTTCCTACTGACAATTTACACTCTACTATGGTGGAAATGTCAGAGCTTTAAGCTACTCTTCCCTGACAAAGGGCAAAGAATCTGTTCTCTCAACAGATATATTCAGCAATATAAAGGAGAATGAAATGATGCTACTGCAGTGACATGTTGACAGAAGTATGAAAAAATACAGGTAAAATACCAATGAAAAATCTTGTTGTCTCTCCTCTGTGGAATTTCAATTTGTACCATGTAGTGCTCTGCATTTTTAAGTAAAACTGCAAGCTGCTGCATTGTCAAAATATATTCCTAAAAAAGTACAGATGATTAGACTATATAGTCAAATTTAGGACAGTAAGCAATAACAATTTATTTTGATGCAAGGGGGGACAACTGAATTTGTGGTGTATTTATTCTAACCCTTCTTGCAGCTTTTATGTATTTTTAGCTGACATTTAATTTTATACTAATTAGACTACTTTTCAGAAGTAAACTTTGCTGCTTTTGTATAGTTCTCACTAATTCATATCTTCATACTCATATATGGGTGTTTCAGGCCTAGTCCAATATTATACTATTTATAGCTATCGTATACTCTGATCATGAAATACTTCAGGTAAACATGCTGACAATGTTAACACACCCACTTGTTATATATTTAATTCAACTAAACTAGGTCCTGATGGCTTTCCTTCCAGTCTCATATGTGATCTTAGCCCTTGAATGAACTAGTGTTTGGATGAGGAACTTCAAATAGCTTGCATAGAACTTTTACTAGAAAACCTTCTATGAGTTAATATTTATGAACTTAACTGGTTGGACACTAAAATCTTGAGTCTTAGATATGTTTTTATGGCAAATACAGACAGTGTTTATAAGACTGCAGATCAGGCACTAAACTGCTGTTTAGTTCAAATGTAACATTCACAATGTTTTGTAGCTAAGGAATAACTTACAGCTGCTAGTGTCCCAGAGTATGTGGGTGCATCCAAAAGGATGTTGTCTCCAGGATTAATGAGCATTTCAAACACCTGCAAAAGAAAAGACTGTGTTTTAAAGACTGTTCAGTTTTTGTACATGTGCTACATACTTTTGACTTCTTAGTGGGACTAAAAATCTTGATTAGATACTAGTAATTCTCTAACCCTATAATTATCCTGTCTGTGAGAAAGACAACAAACAGATGAAAAATCTGCTTTAGAGCCAAATTGAGATAGGTTACCAACTTGACACAGAAAGACAGTGCTCTGAAGCACCCTTTCTACTGTATAAGTTATAGAAAGAAACAACTAAACAGCACTGAGAGTGGACTGGAAAGGGTAATTATTTCAGGAAGTAAAAACTCCAAAAAATCAGGAAGTAAAAATGAGAAGAAACATATTTAAAATAGAGTTATGGTAAAGCATCTATGCACTTATTATTGCAGTACTTGAGTAGCATGAAATGTTAACTTATATTTTCTATGCAGGCTCTTTGGTTACCTGAACTTTCATGCAGTCCTGACAGTCTAGAATGCCACTCCAATTTTATTTAATTTCCCTTAGCTTGTACATGAACCTAGAGTAATTCATATCTATGGAAAAAGGGTATATGAAACTGTACCCTGCATATAGTTATAGAGGGCACTTAATGCTGAAAACTGCGGAAGAATAAACATCTCTCTGAATAAAATGCTTCTAACAGATGAATCTTTTGGTCTTACTTTACACAAGCCCTCCTGGCTGCCAGTTGTAACACACACTTCCATCTGTCCTTGCTCAGGACTGTAGTTGGCTGTGGGGGGATCATGTAAGTTCCGCTGGAAATCTTTTAGCCAAGCCAACAGCTCTGGAATCCTGAAATGTGAATAAGAAGGCATATCTAAGACCTTACATAGGCCAAAGCTAGCCAGTTCCTCTAAATCCCTGCCAAATCTAGCATGCAGTCCTGAGTTTGATTTCAACTGTCACACAGATACACTTAGATGCAATTGCTATGACTGCTTTATCGAATTAAGAAAATGAGATGGGCACATGTGGTCAATACACCAAATTATCATAGTGAAATCTGGGCAGAAATTACTTGCCAAAGATGAAACAGGGTGGAGGCTGAACAGTACTCACTCCTAGAAATGATCATTCTGTACTTGAATGTGGCAGTGTGACAAAGTTCTTAATGCTGCTTGTAATCTGCTGCAGATTACAAGGATTTCTAAAACACGTTTTCCAAAAAATGTCTTAAGATCTTGTAGGATGTTCACAAATGGCTGGTTCATTTAAATATTAAGAAAAGTTTTAACTGATGCCCCATGTGTCTCTGTAGGTACCCAAGTATTTTTGCAAACCTGTCCTCACCTGACTCAGTGCTGTCTGCTGAGAAGTTTACATGAGCACTAAAGCAATATAATGATATGCAATTTTTGTACCAAAATGACAATTCTATAAATACCTCCACTCAACTACCACAAGTTCTACATAGTGACTTTATGTATATGGTATATGGTGCCAAATGAAAAGAAATACTCCAAAAGATAGAAACTATGTGTTGTAATGCAGTATCTTTTATATACTATCTGATTTGGGTGTCTGGATTGTCAAATACTAATAGCTAGCAGATGCTCTGGATACTAGGATTAGGGTTTTAAGTGATCTAAGTGATTTTTTTTTTCTTTTTACATAACTCATTGCAAAATTTTCCACTGGAACTCAAATGTAAATAGTGAGGCAAATTGAAAAAAAAATACATGGGTTTTGGGAAGAACCTATTTTTTGAAAAAAAAAGGGCTTTATGAACAGGTTTTAACAGGTGACTTAATGCAATAATAAAGGATATTATGATCCTTAGCTTCTGGTGACTTGAAGTGCAAGCAGCTGTGACAGATACCCTGCTGAGGCTGAGTACTGGAGAGCTCTCTTCATTAGATCTTCCCCAATCTCAATAGGAGTTCCATGTCCAATGTCAACAGTTGCCCTTTTAAATGGAAAAAGATTAGGATTTGGTGCCCCTCCAGCCAGAGAGATGAGAGATGGAGGAGACTTCTGCATCAATTCAGCTAGAGTAAAAGGAAAACACTTTGGTTACAATTTGATTATTACAATGGTGATCATATCCTTTAATCAATATTTAATAATGGCCCAGAAAACTTGTTCTATTTTTTAATTTACTTGTTTAATTATAATGAATTCAAAAGGATAACTCTTCTTAAACTCAGTTTTCTGCTTGGATTAAATAGGTGTTTGGGGGACCCAGGGAGGGAGATACTGTTAGGACAGACTAAAACAAAAAACCACTTTAAGTTAAAAAAGATATTTGTAATTTATTTTGAAACAATCTGGGCAGTTCTATTACAAAAACTGTCATGACTGATGTCTTTTAAGCTTCAAGAATTTAAAATCTAAATCATCTTCTGTTTAGACTGACTTGAAATGAATGGCTTTGTTTTTTGTTCTGTTTTTAATTCAGTCTCACTTGAGCTGATCTGCCAGCTATACTGACAGATGATTACAGCTTTTCTGTAAGGGAATGGAGATGTTTCTGGCAGCCCAGTTTTAGTGGCAAAGGCACTGTGTAAGTAATTTGCTATGAAGAAAATCTTAATTCCTGCTTTTAAGTCACAGTTTCACAATCATTCAGATCCAATCTATGTAGTGCAGACCAGACCTTAATCCAGCAAGGGCACTTGACTGCATTAAATCTAAGAACTCACAATATGGCATTCATGCTGGCTTGGCAGTTTTACATCAGATATGAGAGGACAGATGACACCAGGTCTGGCTTAAAACCAGCCTGTTACTGAGTTTATTTTCCAGTACTTTATAGCAGACTTGAACATGGGGAGTTAATTCTTATCAGTTATTTCACCAATTTGTGTTATGCCTGTGACTTTTGGCCTGGTAAAGAGAGATTTACTTTGTCATCAAAACTGCAGACTCAATATGTCTTTCTACAGGAACTGTGCTGCTTAATACTTTTGTTATGATGCATATTAACATATCACTTGAAAAAGAGGCTGGCTAGAGTGAATTACATGACTGAGCTGTACCTGTACGAAGCATTTTAAGCAGAACAGCAAATGCCAGCCCCTTACCAAGAGAAGAAATTGACCCCTGCAGGCTTAACTAGTGATGTATGTCTCATGCTTGGATTCTGTCAGGTCTCTGTGGGTTTCAACTGAGTAAACAAGTAGGCAGTTAAGCTTTTCCATCTGTCACATGGAAGACAGTGTAATGTTGTAGCCTAAAGACAGATTAATATGGAAAAGGAAAGTGTAGTAATACTGAGTGAGTGGGGGTGCTGAGGCATTTATGGACATGAACAGGATACTGGAAAATGAGGTGGAAATAAACATGCTGGGACTGAATTTAAAGTCAACTAGCAGTTGCTTATTCCTGGACACACAACATAAACTCACTTGCAAACAGTGCTAAAAGCCTGGGTTCAGAGACAATGGCAGAGACTTTTCAGACACTTGTTAAAGTGGTAATACTAATTTGTCTGTCTGGATGAGTTTCTGAAATGGTTCAAGGCTATTTACTTTATTTTTCTTTATACCTGCTTGGCATCTCTGCTTGACAAAAGTCAAGTTGCTTTGTCAGCTTACAGCATGGTTTTCTTTCAAACCTTTTCAAGTCTTAAGCAATGATACCCTAGCACAGACCAGAACATAGAATGATTCTTTCAGAGGAACTGGGAAGAAGGGACATGTACTCACACAGCACTCTTATTGGAGATGCTTTTCTTGCTGCACTCACAGTGGTGATGAACCTAGAGTAATTCATATCTATGGAGAAAGACTAATTAGTTGGACATGAAGCTAGAAAAGGGAATAAGAACTGCAATGTGCTTTTAGCATCTCCCACAAGTAATGCTTTTGATCTGGGTAATTTGTGGTATGCCAGTAAGCAGGAAAAAGCCCCTTTCCCCTCCCTTTACTGTCAGCTCTGGAGTTTTAACGGCAAATTACAAATCTGAAGATTTGATGTATCTTAAACAACCATCAGCTCTTTTTATTTAATGAGAATCCAGCTTTATTTAGTTGTATTAAGCACTGCATTTGAAGTGCTTTTAGGATTGCAAGCCATCATTGTAAGTCACGACACTTGTCAAGTTAGAGGCGTCTTTTTTTTTTTTGGAGAGAATAATTAAGAACGTCTTTCAAATGCATCTGATGAGTGTTTTCCTCCTTTTCCCTAGTGCCCATAGAGATTAAGTGGATAGTGAACTACAGTCCGGCAGGAAGCCCGAAGGACTGGAAAGGCCACAAGAAGGCATCTCCTTCGAAGGGAAAGCAAGCAGAGAAATGAAATGGCAGGGCAAAGAGCAGTCACAGCATCACGCATGTGCCGGCAGTTACTAGAAACGATCCACGGAGCAAGGCCGCCTTGAAAAAACATATCTCGTGCTTCCTAAAAATACCTCCCCTAACTTCGCTCCCCCTGCAGCCTGGCACAGGCGCGGTGCTGCCTGCGCACAAGGGCGGGCTGGGGCTCTGTTTTAAGGGACA
>VXBC01007688.1:1218017-1231475 GCA_013399945.1 Ploceus nigricollis
TGGAAGGGACCTTCCAGATGACCTAGTTCCAACCCCCCCTGCAACGGGCAGGGACACCTTCCCTTGGACCAGGTTGCTCAGAGTTCCATCCAACTTGCATTGAACACTTTCAGGGGTGGGATATCCACAACTTCTCTGGGAAATCTGTGGTAGTGTTTCATCACCCTCGCAGTTAAGAATTTCTCCCTATTATCCAGTCCAAACCTACTCTTTCTCAATTTGAAGCCATTCCCACTTTTTACACCTTTTTCAGGTGTAAAAGTCCCTCTCCAGCACTCTTTGGTACTGGAAGGTGCTCTAAGGTGTCCCTGGAGTCTTCAGTTGAACAACCCTATTCTTTCAGACTGTCTTCATAGAAGAGGTGCTCCAGCCTTCATGACCCTCCTCTGCCCTTGCTCCAACAGGTCATAATCTTTCCTGTGCGGGAAGTGGATGGGAAGTCTCGTATCAGTGGAGTAGAGGGGCAGAATACCTCCCTCGTAATGGCAATGGTCACACTTTAATCAACTTTATGATGTTTCCCGTAAAGGTTTTGCTCATAAAAGGAAGCAAAGTTTGATGTGTGACATCTCTAGGTGATTTTTTTTCCCACAGATGAATAGGGTCAGCAGAAGGAAAAGCGGGAAGGTGGTCTAACATGTCCCTCCTTGCTGCGTGTCAGATGCTATTGCTTGTGCAACACGTGTAACTGGTGGTGTAGCTGCTGCTGCTGCTTAGAAAGGTGCAGAGACAGTGTAATTTTCTAGTCATGACTTTGGACTCCAGCACTCTGGGGTTGCCATGGCCCTTGCTCCTGAGTGAAAAATGCTAGAAAAGGGTCTAGGTGTAAAGTAGTCTGAAAGAAACCAGTGCAAGGACATGCAAAATCAGCTGTGCTTTGCAACATATAGGTCTTTGTAGTTAACTTGGAGGCAGAAGAATAAAAATACTGGATGGGATGAACATTGGAGCATTTCTAGGCTCCAATGCATTTCTAGGCATTTAATTCAGGAAATCACCAGGCTTTACTGTGCCCAGTGCTCAAAGCATGTTTTAATTGGAACTTTCCAAAACTTGCTGAAGGCAAAGCTGAGGTATGAGAGCAAAATGTCTCTACAAAAAAGATGAGGTGCCTTAACAAGTTACCTTTTTCTTCTCCCTGCTTCTTTAATTTGGGTGACTTTATGCAGTATTTGGATCTGCTGAAAGGCTTCATAATTAGATGGAATAGGTTGAAATAAAAATGGAATTCTTGTCAAGTTTGGAGTGCAGTCAGGAAGAATTGTTTTCTTGGTTGATGTGTGAATGCTCTAACACTGAAAATCAAATTCTATTAACAGCTTTAATGATCTGAAGAATTTATAATTTAGGTAATTGCCTTCTAATTGTGTGATGTACAGACAAAAAGTAAAAGATGGGTATATAAATGTGAAATAGCAAATGGAGAGATATTGAATTTCTGTGGGGTTCTGGCTGTGAAAGACTGATTGAATTTGAACTGCTTTCTGTGTAATTCTGTTTTTTCATTTCCTGGCTGTCAGTGTTGCAGTTTGTGACACAGACCAAAGCCCTGAGAAGTCAAGGGAAGGTTTTCCATTTTCCATGGATTTTTGTGGGCCTTGTCTGGTCTCTTAGCCAATTACAGTGTCATTCTATTGAAACAAATGAAAAAAAAATTAGTGTACAATTGTTTGGATGCCTATCCCAACTGGATTAATCTAGCAGTTCTCTGCATCACTGTTTATATTCCGTAGCAACCACAAGTTGAGTGCTCTGTTTTACTACTGTGTAGGAAGTCCTGTCTTTGCTGTCTTTATTATGTGCACATTTAGAACAATAATGATTTGATGCAAGCTTTGCATAATTCATGAAGCATCGGCAAGGTCTACATATGGTTGTTGTTAATTTCTCCTGTCATCTGAAACTGTACTACCTCTTTCTAAACTTGCTATGTGCTATGTCCACTTATGTGTTAAAAAACCCAAACAACAAGAAGAACAAAAAAGCTAAAAGCAATTTGACTTAAGAAGAACAGGGAGATTAGGTACATATTGTTACTTTGCTGTTTCTTCTCCCCTAAGGACTTCGGAGTATTTCTTTTAAGAGGAGGACAAAGGATTGAGACACTAAACACAAAATTTAACTGAGTTGCTCTTTTTGCAACTGTATCGAGAAAGTGTAAATCTCTCCAAGACGCTGCACTCTAGCCTGGGATGCTATACATTTGTTAGTTTTATAGCATGTATTCTGTAATGCTTGAGCGCCCTATCTGAAGCGATCATTTCACACGGTTAAATGTAGAGTGTGTGACAGAGCCGGCGCTGTGAGAGGCCCGAGCGGGGCGCAGAGCTGCTCCCGAGGCGTTCAAAGCCGGCGATCCCAGCGCGATCCTCGGCGGAGCCGGGCCCGCACTGGCGCTCGGCGGCCGCAGGGGGGCGCGTGCGCACTGCGTGTGCGGGCAGCGCGCTCCAGCTCTGGAACAGGAATTCCAGCTAAAATCAAATTGGCATTTTTCATTTGGCTGTAATTTGTACTTGTGATTAAGAGTCCTGCCTGAACAGCTTGGCTACCCGCGTTTCAGTGAATGGGTTAAATTTCTGCCGGTAATGCTTCTTGCGGGTTGGGGACGACGGAACTGGCAAGTGGCGCTGTCAAAATAGCCTTACGATGTAAAGGTGGGGATTTTATTGTGACGAATTGGAATGGCTGCCCATGAGACCGGAAAATGGAGAAGTGTGAGATCAGCCATTTTAAACATTAGAAGCAAATTGTTTCTGCTAAGGGCTGCCTTCCCCAGGAAAAATGCTGACTTTGGCAGCACCTTTACGTTAGCAGAGCACCCTGTGTGCAGCAAGCCATCACTGGTGTGCAGCAGCCACTGAGATCAGGAAGATCTCAGCAGTACAGAACAGTTTGAATCTAGGATGTGAACATCCACTGACACAATTACCGTAGAGATCAGAAGTATCTGTTTTTTCTGTGGGAAGCTAAAACTGCTAGGAGTCTGTTGTCTCTGGCTCTGGAGACAATTAGTGGAAGAGATGGGAAGTTAGTAGTTCTTTCATTTGCAGATTACTTGAGCGATTTCCTGACTTCCGTCTGTCTCTAAGCTCTTGGGAAAGTAACATTTCTATTCTTCCTTTATGTCGAGCCTTTTTTCAGTGGGACTCTGATCTTGCTGGACCTAATCAGAGCTGCTGCAAAAGTAGAATGCTGCCATTTGTACCTCTTCCACTCTAAGGCAACTGCACAGTAAAACATGTTTATAGTATCTTTTTCCAGGGTTTTAAAACTCGGTGCGTTACTAAAATGGGAGAGGGCTTAGGGAAGAGTGAAGATTGATTCTCAAACAGTTACAATCCTGCTGCCTATCCAAATAAAATTAAACAGCATCCTAATCTTACCCGTATGCTTGCTGACCCATCTTGGCATTAGGAGGACATCCTAATGTGCTTTCTGCTGCTGTTTATGTTATTAAACACACACACATACCCTTTTCTCTTTTTTTGGTAATAGCTAGCTCGTTATGCTTCAGAGACTGTCAGATGAAAATAACAGGACACCCATGATATTCATAATATTTGTAGCAGCTGTCAAATGATACTGTCTTAGAGTGGAAAACGTGTGGCTCTGCAGAGTGACAACTGTGGCTTGTATATGTTTGAAGCAGCCCTCTCTGCCTGAAGGGTGGTGGCACCCAGACATATAGCAGTCTTACTCTGATTGACAACCTTTTTTATTCTCCTTTCTTTTTTTTTTTTTTTGAGTGTACAAAGACTGTCATCATAGCTTCATCATTGCCTTTTTATCCAATCAAGCAAAGGGGACAGCACAGTATCTAGAACAACAGTTTTCTAGATATTCTAGGAAAAACTATAAAAAAGCTTTCACACTAATATATTCCTCAAAAGCAGTTGCTTGTTCCAGAATGTGTTCCTTTGTTCCTTTGATAAGATGTCTAATACAGTGAGATGTTTGCCTAGATATTCATCAGACATTCCTGTGCTAAAAAAAAAAAAAGGACTGATATTTTTTGGATCACTTTGTCCATGCTATAGAAGCTGAAATTGGATGGAGCAAAGATCAATAATGTATCCAGTTAATACACTAACTAAATGAAATGAATCATAAGAAATGAAATGACTTCTCCTGACAATCTTGAGATAAATGCTGTTCCATAATACCTCAGTCTTGTCAATTTGAATTTATATTACAGGCAAACAGTTGCTGACGTGTGAACTCTATTGTGTAAATCTCTCAGGAAGCAGGTGCTCGCTATTATTTGTGACATATGTTATTCCTGGGGCTCAACCTTTGTTATCTATTTTCATTTAGTGGAGGCAAAAGTGTTTTTCTCCCCTGGCCTTGCATGTTCTTCTGTTCCTAGCAAGGTCACATGTTTGTCTGGTGCAAGTGTGGCACGGAAAAAGGAATGATCCTAAAGGCAACATGAGATAATGAAAAAGTGAAGTTTTTGCTTCATTCTTTTCATTGCCTAGAGAAAATATGCTTCTCAGGCATGGTGACAACTGGTGCTAGGGATGTGCTGTTTCTGTATTTTGAAGTTTGTCTATTCAACATAAAATAATTTGTTAGTTTTGTATATTGTTGTCTTCAAACTGATGAAGATACATTTTTGTTATTAATTCTTGATTAAAATGTGGTCTTTTGTCATGAGAGTAAGTTGGGAATTTATCTATTAAATTTTAATTTCTGGGCCTTGCTTTATAAACATAAAACATAATTCAGACTATTCTTCTGTATCCTACTGCAAACCAAATTTTACATTCAGCAGTGGCAATAGAATTATGCTTCTGTTCCATTAAGTTTTGTTCTTAAAAGCTATGTTTCTTCATGTTCAAATCAAATCTGTAGTAAAAAGAAAATTATCACTTCTGAGAACAGACGTCTACATGTGTTAACAGAGGAGGTGTGGATAAGCAAGACCCTCATATCAATCAGTCTTACAGTACTTATCTGCCTTCAGTCATTACATGGCTCCAGAGATGATACAGAATTCCTAAAGCAGCCTGAGGGTGCTTCTGTCACTCTGAATAGGTAGGGAGTCTGGGGAGATTGCCTGATGTAGCCTTTGGCTTTGAAGAATGAAAATTTTTCTCCTGTGTTACGTGTCCCATAATATGCAGACTTAGCTTGATATACTTCATAATTGTTGCATGTAACTAGGACTCTTTAAAAATTTTGGAAAACTTGCTGAAAAAGCATATTTCTTATTTGTAGAGATTTATTAAATGGACCAACTCCATCTCCTGCCTAACTTCCTTAGAGGCTTTTCCGTAGTTCTAGTATGTTTGTTTTGACATGCTGTGTTACTGTGTTGGGAGTATCATACTTCCTTCGTTGTTGGCCAATGCTTTTGAGATTCAGATCTTAGATAGATCAGAAGCTCCAGTAACTGCAGTCTGTCCTTTAATGTAAAGAGTCTCTGTAATGTTGGCAAGAAGTTAATCTCTGGAAAAGGTTAAATGTTCTTCAGTGTCCTTGAAGAAAGAAAAAACCCTGACTAGGCAAGAATGGGAAGAACTGAGAGGTTGAGTGCCATTCATTTATGGGGTACTCCAGGGGTATTTTTTCCTCAGACCATCTCTCATTTTTTTTTCCTCCTTTTCTCTCTCAAATGAGAATATTCTCAGAATATGCTTAAAACCTGAGTTTCTCTTCCTGACAATTTCTACTATGGCTCATCTTTCCTAATGAAATTTCTAAATGTGCTCTTGTTCTGATAATGCTCATTTGTTAATTCAGGTTGAAGTAAAGTCTGTTTACTTATGGCATCTTTTTTCTACTCTAATCCTTATTCAAACAAATGCTGAGCCCTGCAATTCCAAGAGTGAAAAATATGCATTGTTGTGCAGATTCTTGGGCTTCTTTCCTTGCAGGTGGTCAAGGTGATCCTTCCTCATGAGGTATATTCATAACTGCCTGAATGCTGAAGAGCTGTGGGATCTTTGGGCATCATCTCAATTTTTCATTTCTTTTTCTTCTTTATTCCTCAGACCCTTGTTTCTCTGTCGTGCTTTCCTCTTGTACCTACAGCTCTGTCATTGATTCCCTGAAATTGTCTCATTTCGGTTTCTTTTATCTAATCTTCTTTCATATTACACGGAACAGCTTCTTAGTTAAAGCGAACAAAATTTCTCCTCTCTTTTCACAGGAGATCCTTAACCAAGATATTTGGGTTGTAACCAGTGTATATTTTATTGTCCACGTGAGGCTTTGTGCAAAATGTCATGGGTTTTTTGGTTTTATTTTTTTTTAACTAAACTCTTCCTTAGGCAGTGACAAAGTGTTTTGCTGCTGCTATGTCGAATGCTGTAATGCATAATATAACTTTCACAGGACAATCAGAATGATGTACTATCTGTTGGAATAACAAGACAGATGAAAGCAAAATCTACAGTTCTACAGATCTGGTAATCTTGGAAAGTCATCCTTTAAAGATGACAGATTATGATTGAATAAGGTTACATAAATTTATCATCAAATAATAAAAGTTCTAGGAGAGATATTTTTATATTGTTTTTAAATAGTACATCCAGTTTCTTCTGATGTTGAAATCCTCAGTTGCACTTTGTAAAATAACTTAATTCCTGTGTCATGTGAGTCTTGATTGTGCTATCATTGTTTAATGTATTTTGTACTTCAGTGTTTGTGTCCCAGACAAGTTCCTCATCCCTTTTCCTTGTGGCTTATCTGGGCCATGATTCAAAATCCTCAAAGAGAGAGCCTCAGCCAAGTTCCTTTTTATGATCTCAGTTTGTAAATCACACTAGTTTTCTGTGTTTTTTCATACACTACTAAGTATAAAAATGATAAACAGTTCTGCAAGCACCAACAATCTGTGGACTTGTACCTCTCTGTCAGCACATTCAGTGGAAGCAATTGCATTCACAGAAAGAATGATAAAATTGACTGTATCATATAGATTATGAACAGCATTTTAAAGACCTTTTAGCATTCACCAAAAGCTCTTAGCTCTGCAGTTGCTTTTGTTTTGTCTTTTGTTAATATTGCATTCATGCTATAAATCACTCTTTTTAAAATGGGTTTAGAAAGTGCTTTTTTCTAAAGCTGTCAGCAATTAAACTGCAGAAGTTAACTTCTCAGGAATTGAGTTATATAAATTAGTCCGATTAATTACTAAAACTGAGGCAGAAATTGGTACAAGTAAGATGAACTGTGGAATGATGGAATTAAATCTAGAAAACAAGAACATTTATAAAGGAAATTCAATAGATGAAATAATAAAACAGTTAATCTTCATCTGTAGAAAATCTCTGAATTTCCTTAATTCCACCGAGGCATTTAAGTAACTGTTTATACAACCAGGCTATATTTTTAGAGTAATTCTAGCTAATGCTATGTCTTTATTATGGAACTGGGGAGAAAGAGGGAGTAGTCTCTTGCCGATGCTTATAGATAGATCTTGTAGAGCAATATTGCTGATGAATGAGGGGCTGTGTCTGTGAGAGAGTGTCCTTGGAATTCTACAAACTGTGAATCAAAATTCTAATTTTTCATATGAATTTAGGTGTAGGTACGCAGTTTGTGGTAACTGGCAGTGGGGCTGCAGCCGAGCCTCATCCCCAATGGGCTACAGCTGTGAGAAGCAGGTGAGCAGCATTGAAAGCAATGAGCCATGGAGTGCCCGGGTGCACTGACCAAAGGGAACAGAGGGCACACAGGTGCAATGCATGAACATGAGGGGTATAAAAGGTTGGGCTGAGGAACAAGAGGGGCAGACATGTGGAGCCTTTTGAAGTGGCCTGATGTTACTCTGCATGGGCAGATGCCCGAAGCCTTCTGATGTGGTAAGGTGTTACTCTGTTTGGGTTGGAGCTTTCTGAAATTGTAGGATGATACTCTGTGTATCGTGGGCATCTCAACTGTGGCATATGCTGCAACATTTAGGGAAATTCTTTGTTTCTCTGGTGTACGGGAAATCTTGGGAGTGATTATCGTGTAAGTGAGAGAAGTAGGTGTTTGGAAGGATTGATGCATGTTCTGAGCTTCCCTGAAGTAGCTGGAATTAGGATATACTTTTCCCTTCAGGAAAGCCAGCTATTTCCCATGCAGGTACCCTAGGCTGAAACTTGCAGTAATATTTTAGAAAACTGAGCTTTTGTTAGGCACAAGACAAGCATGCTATCTTCAACAGATACCAGCTTTGCTCTGACTACGTCTACCACAGACAGAGAGCTAGGGATGATACACATATATAAAAGTATTATTTAGAAAACTAATCATCCTACTGAGTG
Organism: Ploceus nigricollis; assembly: GCA_013399945.1. Taxonomy (NCBI): domain Eukaryota; kingdom Metazoa; phylum Chordata; class Aves; order Passeriformes; family Ploceidae; genus Ploceus; species Ploceus nigricollis. Next base: position 1,226,276 of record VXBC01007688.1, read on the forward strand.
TTTTTGGGATTTGCCCATGTGTTCTTGACATCTATTGTGTTCCACAGTATAGTGTATTATCCATGGGTCTCAGGGATTTATGATTGTTTTTCAAGTCTCTAGAAAACTAAACTTCCAGGCTGAAGGAGCATTGAAGTTTTCTCTACTTCATGCTGCAAACCCCCAGTGATTCCAAGGAGAAAGCATGTGGCTGATTCCTGCCTGTTTCTGGAAGACTGTTGAGGTGCTGTGCTGAATAACTGCTGTTGGACCTTAGACTTACCAAGCTTGGTAAAATATCAGGATTTTTAATCTCTGTTATTTTGGTGGACAATGTTGCAGCTCCTGAGGTTTCTAGGGCCAGGGTGTGTTGTACACACTTTGAGGATTTACTATGGCATGGCTCAAGCCTTCCCCAGCTGTTCATACCCTTGGCAGTTCTGACTTCTTTTATGTGAGTGTCTTGGCACTACAGCATCTAAAGGTGGTGAAATACTTTTGAGAAAGTTTGGTACTGGGCTTTACTTTGTTGGGGGTGGAGGGGGGGATGATGAGTACTGCATATACTAGGCTGTGAGCCTGTAAGAGAGGAAGGAGAGTCACAGGTGAGGAACTGTAAACATTTCCATTTAGACATCTGGGTATTGGCCCATAGTGAGTGGAGAAAAAATGGGAGTGCTGGAGGTGTGAGGAATATAATGTGTGAGATAATTCTACATTTGTTTATTAAATGAATTCTATTGTCAAATGATTTCCAATATTTTTCTCACTCAAAATGAAAATTAACTACAGCTTCGAAATATAAATGCTACCATGCATTGATCTGTTTATGATAAGTCAGGGTATAGGAGGTATTCATACTTATTTAGGTGTTGCTGGAATTTTCAGAAAGTTTTGTGAATTACCTACTTGAGACATAATTTTCATAATCTTCCTCTTAATCTATTGGTATTGTATCAAATGAAGTCTTTGATTTGGATAAAGCTACATCAAAATTTTGAAGTTAGCTTCATGTGAAACTTATAATTTTAACATCCCCCATTCCGCCCTCCCTAATCTCCCTTCTTGTTTTGGTGGCTGTTTATTTCATTTAGTATTAGATGGTTACAGATTTTGATATATTTTGGGTTTGCTCTTAGTAGATAATGGGAGAGACTTGGTTACATAGTGTTTCAGTAGGCTTCACCATGAAATTTACAGATATGGCTGAATATCACTGAGACAAACTGAAAGCCTGACCAGTTCTCCTAATTATTCTTTGTCTCTTGCAGGAGCAGTGAGCATACTTTATAATTCTAGGACTGGAAATTAAGTGAATCTTGCAGAAAGCAGAAGAAAGTTCTTGAAATCCATGAGGTATTAAAGTTGGTGGGGGCTTAATGAGAGATTTTAAAACCTGAAAGTGTGCTGTGATGTGCTGGATGGTTCAGAGGGAAGCTGTCCAGCTGAATGCTCCTGCTTACTTAGCAAAAGCTATTGCATTGAAGCAGAAGTGGGAAAAGCCTTAACTTCACTGGTGTGTTTTTCAGATCCCTGTGCATTTTTGATAATTTCCCTATTTACAGAATATCTGGAAGAATACAGTATTCTGTAACAAACTGTCATTTAAAAAGGTTTTTTGCATAACTGGTCACTTCAGAAGTTTTTTTTCAGCTTCAAAGGATACCTTTTGAAGCTCTGAGAAGCATAAGCCAACTAATAGGATTTTCACCCCTGCTTTAAGGGACTGATAGGACTAGCCTTGGTGGAAGCAGTTTTTAGACACAATTGCCCTTCCTTAGGGGAATTTTCTTACAGTTTAAGGCAGAAGCTTCTTTCCCCAACCTGCAAATAATAATTTCAAAGCAGGGAATGTTATGGTGCTAAATATTCAGAGATCTGAGGTCTAAACTAGTGATTTTCTCCCTGTAATTTGTATCCATGGCATTTCATCCCATGAGAAGAAATTGCAGAAAGTGTAAATTCAAGTCTCTTGCCTGTGTTTTCCATATGAGTGCATAGCAGGAAAATGGTGCTGAGATTTACACTGGAAACTAAATTTCAAGTAAAAAAATCAGTTGTTATGGGAAGAAGCTGCTTTAAAATTTTGATCTTGATAGCTCATGAGGGGTTTTGGTTGTTAAATAGTGTGCATAGAGATTGTGGGAATAGTATATTTTTTCTCAGTTTGAGAGTTACTTGTAAAGTGATTATTGATCACTTATGCCAGGCAGAATTAATTTAGAAGCTGATTGTATTTTGAGTATTTTAAACAAGACTTTGACAACAGTACAGAAAGTGCTTTTCTGCTATTGCTCTGTCAGTTTATTTTATTTCTCTATTTTTCAGTATCCCTAGAATATGATCCAACTATGGTCCTATATATACTATCAACCGTGTTAGTCTCTGCTTTCTGTAGAGAAGGTCTCCTTTGCCTGATTGTCAATTGATTTCTTTTTCTAGGTGTAATCATGGCTTTATGAGTTCCTGCAAAACTGGTAGTAAGGTTTCAATAAATAAAATTGTTAAAATGCTGGCTTACTGTTCCTGTGTGGAGAATCCAGTATTATATGAAAGAGTTTGATATTTGAGTGAGGTATAATAGTATTTTGAAAATTTTCAAAACAAAAGAGGATAAATACCATCATCTTCATAGAATTATTTTTTATAACTGATTTTGCAAATTCTTCTCCTTTCACTCTGGAGATGTTTTATACTTTTCTCCTCAAAAATATGCCATTGGCCTATTTTGCCATTTTTCTGTGTTGCATTTGTCTACCTTATGTGCTGACTTCGTAGCAGTGTCTTGGGTTAGGAAAAGTCACCTAAAACCCCTTCTGTTCTGGTGAAGTCTTGGAATTTTCTGTAGGGTTTTCCCTCCGTTTAAGCTTATATGAAATTTATCTGGTAATTTAAATGTAAAACAGCTTTGAGTAACATTTCTTTTCATACCTCTGAATTGGTTTATATTGCTTTCTTTCACCAGACAACTGTTGGCTTTACCATGGTCAACTCCCAGCCTAGATTGAACTGGAAGTGCCGAGTTTTCAGGTTTGAAGTGCTCTCACTGTTTGATAAATTGTAGTACATTCAAGAATAATTTTTAAAGATCTTTAATCCTTTCCTATGTCTTAGTAACTTGTGAAAGATGGGAAATTGTGGCTTTATGTCGCTTCTCTGCCTAGGAGAAAACAGTGTCTGCAGTGGCTAGAACAAGAGTGTACACAGCACCAAATATTGGTTGGAGTGTGTACCTTGTTTTACATTTATTGTGGCATCTGAAGTACCAAGCAGTAATTACTATTGATGGCAGCATGCCAGAGGCTGGATGTCAGTCCTTGTGTTCAAGGTATGCTTTGTAGTTCAATTTCTTTCTAAATTCTTGAGGACTCTTCCTGCATTTGAGAGCTTTTGTGTAAGACACCACTAATAATCCTATAAGAATAGTTAAAATATGCCTAAACTGCAAAGACTGAGTTTCATAGTTGTTTGTACTCCAGTATTTTTCTTACAATTATAAAACATAAAATGAGAAGGCTCAGTTTTTAGACTCATGAGATCAGAGTAATTTAGCACTGAGCTCTCTCATCCCCAACTTCAGGGAAGCAGTGTGCTTTGGTGAACAGAAAGCAACTAATTTTTTTAGACAATCTTTGAAGCAGGTTAATGTGGGCTCTAGATGCACATAAAACAGCTTTGTCCCTAGCACCTTATTTTCTTTTGTTAAAACTTTTTGTAAAATTTCTGAAGTGCAACCTAGAGAAAAATGGTAAGTGTATAATAAAAGACTGTTTTACTCTTCTTTGCATCCAGATCACGCTTTTCTTCGTGTCATCTGAAGATGCAGCTGTTCTTTCACACAGTTGATTCATGTCATGCACAATTAAAATGTCCTTGCTATTTAAAAAAATGCTTCTCAGCATGTCTAAAAAAGGTTGTCAAAACAATGGCTTGTTGGCAGTGAGAGAAAAGCTCTTGATGTTTTACAGAATGCAATGACTTGACTAGAAAAATGTGGTTTTATCTGATTTCAGATGAAGTAATATATTTTCTTGTATCTTGATGGTTAGTTTAAAAACCAGGTCTTCCTGATTTGGAGCCAGAGATGGTAAGATGCACCTTATTTGTGATTCTTGGGTGATAGATCTTATTTACAAGTACATCCATACGGATCTTATTCAACATTGCCATTTCTATCAAATGTTGCTTTTTTTTTTTTTTCACCAAATGCATAACTTCACTTGCTATCGGTACTGTAGGATATGCAGTCCAAATGTTCTAAGCTCCAGACATTTGATTATTGATAAAGGAAGTGGTATTTTTTCTGCTTTTACTGAGTCCTTTGAGGAAAAAAAAATACCATGAGGCTTGTTCTTGGCTACTTGGTAATATTTGGGCATTTCTAAAATACTGAGGGGAAAAAAAGAGAGAAACTTCATTCAACCTGATGAGAAGATTGAATCTTCACAACTGTTATCATAGTAAAGTTTTAGTAACATAATTTTAAACTTCTTGCTTCCTTCTGGAATTCACTGTCTCAAATGGGACACATGGGTATCCTGTATAATGTGTGGAGAGGGTTCTGCATATGAGTATGGGGTCCTGGTGTACAAACTTCTGACTAAATGACCAGCAGCTGTATTTCTGTCCTTGGTACTTATTAGGTTGCTTACCTTGTAGGGTTGCTTAGCTCCAGATTGTGGCAGAGTGTTTTTGCTGTAGTTCAGAACCCAAGCTTCTCTCTGTGAAGCTGCCTGGCAAGCAGTGGCTAGACTACTTTCTGGAATATGGGAAGACAGAATGTCATTCCCTCTGTCAATGAAAGTTCCTAATTGTGGAGTTACATATGGTTCGTAATTTGAGGTTCTTTGAGGTTTTTTTTTTGGTTTGAAACTGCTCCTCTCTAAACAGTCTAATTTGTTGTGCACAGACTGGATGTCTGTTACTGTTTGTGAATGGAGGGTTATACAGATTCTTGTTAGTGAAACACAAGCATGCACTGAAGAAGGAACAGGAATCCAGCTTGTTGCTCTTATCAATAGGTCTGGGGTATGTATTTCTGGGTTTAGTCCTGTAGAAGCTATTATTTCCTTCTAAACTGAAACTGCTTCACCTGTGGAGTTTTGCATTTTATAGCAATTGGTGGGTAAGAAAGATCCCCTAAGCTGTACTTTTGTAGCAGTTGAGTAGCTAGACCACCTGCCAGCTGTACTGCAAATGAAGAGAGTTGCGTTGATTTTTT
>VXBC01007688.1:1231483-1300048 GCA_013399945.1 Ploceus nigricollis
TTTTTTTTTGTTTTTTTTTTTTTTGTTTTTTTTTTTTTTTGTTTGAACTATTTGAAAGAATTATTCACAATTCAAGGTTGGGAATTTGAAACGGAGGCGGCCACTTTTTTTTAGCAATGTGAAAACAAGATGTCTGAATTGCACTCCCAAGTGGGTTTAGGGTAAAGGCATCTATTTTGCTTTTTCAAAGATCTGGTCTGTGTGAGGAAATTTGCTAATCCTCTCTATATATTTGTAATTGCCACCTGTGTTATTAAGAGACAAACATAAAACCCCCTCAGGGCTTGTGTAATTTATTGTAGTTTCAAGATGCTTAACAATCGAGCACCACAGTTGAAAGCATTTCTATGTGTAGGCCCTTGAAAAGACCAAAGTGCCTAAATTCAATTAATATTTGATCTGGTGCACCTGTGCCTCTTAAGCCTGAAGACTTTTTTCTGCTTCTAAGGGCAATACCATTCATCCCTCTCCCATTATCTGTTCTGTGCACAGATGTGCTCAATGTGATTGTCATCGTATTCCTTGGGGATGGCTGCAAGTCAGTGTGGCAAAGGGTTTATGGCATTGATCTAAGTTTTACATAAGGACTTTGAACAATTGAGTGCTCTTGCTGCTCTTTGAATCCCAGTGACTCTACCATTTTTATGTTGCACATGGATGGAAATTTATTGCTACAAACACCACTAAATGGGCACTATTTATTTCCCCTTTTCCATCTTCTGCATGTTGATAAATACATGATGTACATATTGACCATTTTTGAGGCAGGCATCATAGTCATAAAATCCCTATGCAAATAAAATTGATAGGAACTGGCTTAAGATGACACGTTCAACCCAGAATATGTTCTGAATAATATTTGTTATATCTTTGGAAGAATATGCATCTTATGTAGGAGCAGCTATTTTGTCACCTTATTTGAAGGCAAGATGCTCATAGTCTCATTGTGTTAGGTATCTGAATTGGTCACTTGTCTGTGATAAGTTACACTAATTTGTAATGTGCAATACCAAAAAAATACATCTTTCTTCATGCATGAGGCATAGTACAGGTGGCTGCAGTCAAAAGGAATTTGCACTTTTGAGTTATAAATGTAGTATTTTCATGAAAACAGTGGAGATGTTTGTCCTTCTACATGAGAGTGCTTTCTATAGCATATGAAATAAACCAGCCTGAATTTATATTCTAGGTGGCACCATATTCTAGGGTGGCAGTTTGCTGTGCTTCATGTCTGTCACAAAATTAGGGAAGAAATGAAGAATCACAGAAGAAACATAAAATCAATGTCTACTAGGACAATTAGCAATCTATTCAGAGCTCATCACTGTACAAATTAAGATTGATTGCATTTTGCTACTGTCTTTAATTTAATGAGGGTAGCAGCTGCTCAGCTACTTACAGGAGTCGCAATATTTCAACACTGTGCAGAGGGGCTTTGTTCATTTTTATCAGCACAGGAGGCAGTAAATTCAGCAAGTACTGTTTCAGGGGAAAACCCTGCATCTACTAAGAGACCCTTCAATTACTCCTGTAGCTCCATATGACTTCCTCCCTTATGTCTTAACTAGTCTTGATTATTCAAAAACTCAATGTACCCATTATAAGAAAATATTTTTTCACAGATAATGGAATTAAAGAGAAGTCAGGGGCAAGTCAATAAACCATTATGAGAATCACAAACATAATAGTTTCACAAAAATTATACCTGGCCTGCTCAGAACCAGAACTCAGTTGTGTTGTTTTTTGAGAGGAGAATAATGATAACAATTATCCCATTTGTGGTTTCAGAGGATAATATTGTAGCATTTCTAGTTGATTTTCAAGTCCTTCGAAAGAGGTTCACTTTGGTCAAATTCAGTCTAAAATATCTAGACCTGGTTAATTCTAAATTGCTAGTTCCTTCTGATAATGAGTTAATGTGTTTAAATGAAAATTTTGTTTTGAATTGACTCCCATGGGAGGACACTGGATATGCAGAAGCATGTGAGGATTTGTAAATTTTCCACAAGAGAGCTTTGAAACCTTAAATGTCACAGGCTCATGTAGCTTGTTCTGAAATTCCTAACTTTGACACAAAGAATATCTGTGTTACCCGGGGACTAACACTAACATAGTATAACTGGGTGAATAATTGGGTTTTAAGGTTCTGATAAGGTCAGAACATTTTCTCCACAGCTTGAGTAAGTCAGAATGGAAACAAATCACTCTGTGAAATTGACCTAAGTGTTTAATGAACATCAAGTTTAAGGATTTCATTTTGATGCCAGATTCTTGTCAATGTGTATATTACGTATATTAAAATCTTCTACACCCACATATATATGCATATATAGTTTAAAGGTTAAGGAAGCGTGCCACTTGCAAAATGCTAGAGTGTTCTTATAAAGGTTTTTATAGTATGAAAAAAATCAGTGTAACTAACAAATCTGCAAAGCATTTTATATTCCCGTACGTGTTTTTCTAAAACCAGTGGGACCTTTTATTTCCATTATCTAATGTAAAGTCCTAGTCTGTAGTGCATATATAGTGCCAAGATAACAGATATATTTCTGTACTCTGAAGGAAAGGCCTGAACCCCCTCTGTTACAGGTATTGTTACTGCTTGGGAAGGATTATGGTGTGCTATTTGTGTTTGCTCTCATGAGTAGTTTCTCATCTCAAAGGAAGCTGTGGGAATGGGCTGAAGCAGAGGGCCTGGGATCTAGGGTGTATTTTCCATGGTCCAGAGAAGCCCAAATGCAGTCTGTCTTGGGCCAATGGCTTGAGGCTGAGAGTTTTGTTGCTTTCCCCTCTTTTGTGTACTTCTGTTGAAATAAAAACCACAAAAGAAAATGAGTTATCAATTCAGCTTGGGGTTGTTAAAGACAGAGCTTCCTCCAAGGCTTAGAATCTGCTTCTGAACAGACCATAGGCAAAGACCAACTTGGAGAGGCAGGTTTGTTGGCTAATGTGCTTTTCAGCCCTGGTTCCCCAAGTGTCTCACTTTGGGGAGGTGGCTGATGAGTGCTTTGCCTCTCATCTGTGTGCTCACATTTCTTTCCTGTGGAAGCCTGGGGGCAGGAGCTGTATGTAAGGCAGAGTCTGGGTGCAGACAAACACTCAAAGGTGCTAATTGTTGATTGTAGTCAGAAGGAAGTGAGCAGGGGGTTGGAAGATCCCTGTATGTCTGAAATGTTTTTATTCTGTATATAGGAACTCTATCATTGTGGATGAGACTATGCTTTGGATGAAAGTAAGGTAGCTAATTTAACATAGAGGTAAAATACCCTGGTGTTTATGATCAGGGAAAGAAATTTTTTCAGTATTAAGTGACAAAATGCATACCTAAGTAGAACACAATAGGAGCAAACTTGAAATTCAAGTGTTGAATACAATTCCACTTCTCTTCAAGCAGGCAGCTGGTTTGATCATTTTTTAACTGTAGCTTTTTAAGCTGAAGATGGAAAATAACACAGACTCTCTGACCCCTGAGGTAGTTTCGGTCTCCTCTTGAAAATATGGCTGTTCTGTTCTATACTGTTTTCTTAACTATAATAGCACTTGTATTCAGATCACACTTTGTAGCTAATCATACTATCGAGTGAATCTCTTCTGTCCCTGAAAGTAAAATGTCAGTATACTCCCAACTCTTTTCTCCTATTTGAATTACAAATGTTTGATTCTTGAATCTGTCCTTTCTCTTTGGAAGTATTTTGATTTTAAAATGTGGCTTTAAGTTGTGGGACTACACCTCCTGAAATTTAGCATCAGAATTGAGGCATATCCTGACATTTCTCAGAGCAAGTAGTTTACAAAATATAGAGCAGAGCAACCTTGTCTTTGTAATGGAGGAAAAAAGTGTATAAGTTTTGCGTTGGTATAATTTTATTTGCCTGTGTAATATATTTAGTTCTGTTTATATGCTTCATATTACAATCATACCTACTTGGACAGGAAAGGACTTCATGCATAGATTTTGTAAGTCCTACAGGTTCCATCTGATGTTTTTTTAATTCTCAAAAAATAGGAATGTCATGTATAAAATGTATTTGATGTGACCTAAGTAATAATCTTATGCATGGTTTCCCCTTGAATACTTTTGATGATATGCAGGGATCTGCATGTTATCTCTTGTTGGTTTTGGTTGTAAGAGAAATAAATCATTAAAAACAGTGTGCTTTGCACTACACTGCTGAAGTTAATTGGAGGTTTGTAGTTTATAGTCAAGGACTTGTAGGATCAGTAGTTAGCTTTAGTAGTCACTTTTATCCATACTTTTTAAAAAAAAACCATAATTTCAAATAGAAACATATTGACAATAAGCACAAGCCTCGAACTCTGCTAGAGTAGAACATTTGTGCCTCTTCATTGTGCTGGATAAACATTACAGAATGGTTTGGGTTGGAAGGAACCTTCAAGACCATCTAGTTTGGAGGGTGCCATGGGCAGGGACACCTTCTAGATGCCTAGACCAGGTTATTTAAAGCCCTGTCTGATACATCCAGGGATAGGGCCTCCACAGCTTCTCTGGGCAACCTGTTGCAGTGCCTCATCAGCTTTACAGTAAAAAATTTCTTCCTTATATTTGATCTAAACGTACCCTCTCTGTTTGAAGCCATTTCCCCTTGCCCCATCACTGCATGACCTTGTAAAAAGTCCCTCACCAGCTCTCCTCTAGGCACCCTTTAGGTACAGAAAGGCTGCTAAAATATCCCCCTGGAGGCTTCTCCTGGCCAAATGACCCAGTGTTCCAAGCCTGGCTTCATAGGAGCGATGCTCCATCCCTCTAATCATTTTTGTAACCCCTGTCTGGACTTGCTCTCAGTCCATGTCCTTCTTATTTTGTGGGCTCCAGAGCTGGATGCAGCACCCACAGGAGCAGAGTAGAGGGAGAGAATTGCCTCTGTTGAGCTGGCCATGCTGCTTTTGATGTGGCTCAGGACACAGCTGGCTTTCTGGGCTGCAGACACGTATTGCTGCTTCATGTCAATCTTCTTGTCATCCAATACCTCCAAGTCCTTCTCCCCAGGGGTCAATCCTTTCTCCACCCAGCCTGTATTAATGCTTGGGATTGCCCCAGCCCCGGTGCAGGACCTTGTACTTGGGCTCGTTGAACTTCATGGGCTCAGCTCTAAGTGTGCCCAGGTCTCTCTGGATGCCATTGCTTCCCTCCAATGTGTCAACTGCAGCACATAGCTTGGTGTTGTTGGCAGACTTGCTGGGGGTGTGCTCAATCCCACTGTGCATGTCAGTGACAGCAATGTTAAAATGGCACCAGTCTTAGTACTGACCCCTGAGGACACCACCTGCAACTGGTCACTACTTGGACATCGAGCCATTGGCTGCAACTCTTTGTGCAACCATACAGTCAATTCCTTATCCACTAGTGGTCCATTTGTCAAATCCATGTCCCTCAAGTTTAGAGACATCCTCCTACCCTGTCACCTTATATCTGAATAATAATAGCATTGCAGAGAGGTCTTGCATTTCTGACCAGTAAAATTCCCCAGGGACTGTCTATAATTTTAAGCAATTAAATTAAGGACAAATTTTACTAAAGAAGCAGCTAGCTCTTAAAGCACTTTTTCTCGAGTGACAAGTATGAGGACACTAGCTTCAGGTACCCTCTGTGGCATTTTCTGAAGCCTGCTTATCTGTACAATGTCTATTTTCCAGGAGCTGTGAAGGAAATCTCTCTTTCACAGAGTTTGTAACCTAGTGCCCTAAACCTGCATTGGAATTCAAGGAGCAGACAGCTGCAGGCTTGTTTCTTATTACTTTAGTATTTGTCTGCATAGATGCTTATATAGGTCAGGCTTTCCAAACTGATCACAGTTTGGAAGAGGGAAGGTGGGAAATGGAAGAAATATTGCTGCATTTAAATGTGATTTTTTTTTAATGCCTTAAGAGGCCTTATGCCTTCTTTCTTCCTGTTTTTTTCCAGCTGACAGAGAGTTGATTTCTAATTGCAGTTGCCCCTGAAGATGTAATGGTTCAAAATCAGGTAAATGGATGTAAAATTTGTAGCAAAATACATATCATTGTATGAAGACAGGGGACCTGAGCCTATACTCAGAGTTATGCTTATATTGCAGTTCTTAGAAATACTGGTAGTCCAAGAAGGATATACCTGTTTTAGATGAGCATGTGAAGGTTTTGTGGTTTAGATCACGTTTACCAAGCAGCTGACATTTGTTATTCCTCAGAGTGACTACTCTGGAAAGGCGGTGTTGTGTGCTTTAAACCAGAAATTCATCACGTGACCTGTTGTCCAAGTCTTGCAGCAAAAATGGCTTGTCATTTCATTTCTTGACGTAAGGAGTTTCAGTTGTTAATTGTTAGAGAAAACTGAAGTTTACTTCCAGTTGCAAGAAATGAGAGCTGTGATCACAGTGGAAAGAAGTAGTCAGACAAATTAAGCAAAGTTCTTAAAACAAGAATTGCACTTGACTGACATACCAGTGGGAGATGTATTTGGTTCTTCACTTTGGGTTTAGTATTTTCCTGACCTTAGGAGAATGAGAGGGGAAAATTCTATTATATGGCACTGGTCTATAATTTACTCATCTGGTTGGGAAGAAATTTTAACTGAAAAAGAAGTCATGAGTGAAAAAACTTTGGGGAATATACTTTTGTTACTGTTCAATGTCATTACTTATTCATGCAAGTAGGTCCCACTCTGCTGAAGAATATTTCTTGCAATGAAATTGGGAAGAAGAGCTGTGCTTTTAAAAATAGAAATTAGTTAATTAGATGACATTAAAAATGCTAATCCTGTTATGACTATGATTTCAGTGATGCCACTGTGACACTAGTGAGTCCCTAGGCAGTTTTGATTAATGCTGTTAACACAAATGTTGACTGAACGTTTGACTATGATGTGTAAGGTACTATAACATGTATGGTGAAGTTGTGTATATACATTATTTGATTTCAAGCTTGTCTCCCGTATATTGGTAACTTTGGCCTTGGAAGGAAAAGTCTGTTGGGCAAGGAGTAGGAAAGGTCATCAGTTTCCCTATACAACCTTGGGAAAGTGCTTTTAGGTTGTTGTGGAACAGCATGAGTTTTTATGCTTTATGTAGAATTATATGTGAATGTTACTTAGTTTTCAGATATCTGACGTTCAAGGAAGATCATAAAGCTTGTCTGTTATGTTTCAATAAACCTCCTGACCTGCTGCTCTCCAACCATTAGATTTACCCAAGGGCATGCTTGCTATCACTATTCTTGTCTTTCTCCTACATGAACAGATTGGCACAATGTATAAATAACCTCAGCCAAGCAGAAATAGAGACCTGCTTTGCTCTTCACTTTCTTCCCTGGGGCAAATCAGATACTGAGATCCTGATCATAATTTTTATGTACCTGTAGGGAAAATGCTTGAAGAAATCCTGCTAGAAGGAGAGCAATTCAAGCCTGATAAACCACTGAAAACCAAACAATTCTCTTCCAGTGCCACCTGTTTCCTCTCCCCATTTTCATTTCTGAAATGATGAAAGGGCTATGTTCTTTCCCCTTCCAATATCACATTAATATTGGGGAAGACAGTACCTCTGTTTTGCCTTGCAGCGTTCTTTGTAAAACAACTATGAAGAGCAGATCCATCAGGAAAGAAGGAATCACACTTTTTCTGATGGACTGTGCTTCACAATTGTTTAGTATAGGAGACTTTGAGGAACGTGTATTTACCAATAATAATTTAGTATATTTGTTCTTATGCAGCTCATAAAGAAAAAACCACGGATTTCCTAAGAAGTTTTGGATCTGAGACTTAAAGCAACTGACTTAATAGTTGTTCTAACTTCTATCAACTATGAGTAGAGACTCATTTTTGGGCCAAATATGTTATCCTTTCATACGTTTTGTATATGTACAGTGTCTCTGTAGACATTGAATCATACTCATATCAGTTTTTCTTGATTTTTACTGAATTATTTACTTCATTGAGTTGCTGTGACAGTAAGTCTTAGAAATTTATTTTGCAGTACATAAAAATACAGGTTTTTTATATCTCTAATATACATCACAAGTTTCTTCACTGAGTTTCACTAATTCTGTTTGTACAACACCCTAGCTGGCCACCCATTAGACAGTGAGGGTGAGAGGCAATAGGCTTTCCAGTATTTTGTCTGTTGTTGTAGGGTCACTTTCTGGTGTCACAGTGGAGCTTAGTGATTTTTGAATGGGACACATTTTTCAGATTGAAGTCTCTTCCCCCTTTAGTAAGCCAAAATTTTGAATTGTTATGACTTTTTTAATTTTTTTTTGCTTTTAAATTTTTTTGTTTTAATTTTTTTGTTAGGATTGGTTTCTAAATACTTATATTCAATAAATCTTCATGATGCATATTACTGAAATGTATACTAAGGTAATAGAATTTGTACGGTGTGATTACTATCTATCCTAACAGGATTATGGCGTCTATTTTGTAAGCTTGCAGAGCTGGAAACACCATGATATCTACTTGATATGTGCATGAGGAGTGGTAAGATTAAACTAGAAAACCCTGTAACACCAGGGAATGGTCTTGATTTCAGAGGCTTATGTCTCAATACCTGAAATGTGAATGAATTCCTATACTTCTGTTTTGGATATCTACATATGTATATTTGCTATCCATATATATGGGATATCTATGTATCAGCATATATGGAGATAGCTACTTGCCAAAATATACATTGACTTTAAAATGTTGTTTTTGAGGAAATGGTCACCATCCAGAGTTGAGTTGAACAGCATTGTCATGCCTCGAATTGTTTTGTCTTTTAAGTTATTTATTTGTCTGACCACTTAATTACTTAGAGTAATATTTCTTGAGTGGAAAAAAACCCCACCAAAATATTTTGTACATAGATTAGGAAAGACAGGCTTTTAAGGGGGCCACTTTGGGTAAGTAATTTTAGAAGCATTAACTCTTTAATAAGGTAGTTGGAATATTTTTTTAGAGAAAGTAGATGTGCTTTAATATTGATTATAGGTTATTCCTTATTTTTCTGTTCATTATTAGCAGTCACTTTGAGGGATGCAGGAAACAAATTAAAAGACTCTTCTCTTAGTCTTTGTGCACCAGGATGTTTTTGGAAGCTTTTTTATACATACAATGTCAAGGTAATGATCTATCTGGAGTGACAAGGCCAGGATGTTGTTTGAACAGTGAACTTGTACCTTCCTCAAGAGCTGCCTTTTCCCAAGAATGATTTCAATGTACACTTGCCTAAGAACTGAGGTTTGCTCTGGTTGCAATTGGGGTAAAAAGGCTCTGTTGTTTGAAGGATCTGTGAACACCACATGCAGTATCTGCTACTTACCTGTGCTTGGCTTGTGACATACCCAGTACTACTAACCATGTTCGTCATTAGGGATACAAGTATCAAGAGTGATGCAAGTCCTGCAGTACATTTGGAATCCAGCTCATGTGGAAATGCAGATAGGGGTATTAAAAGCCTAGAAAAGGTGCATTAACATGGTACTGCTAGTCCTGTTGTTGGGCTCCTTGCAGTCAGTGCTTATGACTTTGACACAGTCAGTGTGTGTAGATTTCTTTTTTTTTTCCTTCGTTCCTGATTTGCAAGCCTCTGTCATTGCTATGAAGTGATTTAGCACATATGCATTGATTTGTTCTGCAGATGGACACGTACATGTGCTGTTGTTCCACGTATCACTGGCAACGTCTGTGTCCATTGTTAAAAGATCAGGGGCAGAAGCAGCAGCTGTGTATGTGCATGTAAAGGGAGATGGCATGAACAGCAACTGGGGTAGTTAGATGCATATGAAAGGAAAGGAAAGGTAAGAAGGCAGTAGAATAGGTATAGTTCAGTTGCATCTGACCTGTCAGCTATTGCTTGTCCCTTCAAACTTTAGCAGAGTTATCCAGGGGCCTAGGAGAAATGGCTGTATTAGCCAGTCCATATCCCTGACAAAGTGAAAATGCTCATTGCAGCCCACTTTTAGAACTTTTCTGTGCTATTTTGAAGCAATTTCACAGTATAATTATTTCATGGAGGGAAGATCCCCATAAGAAAGTTCTTCCAAAAAATTTCTCTTCTGGTCTTCATCATTTCACTTCTATTTCTTGTGTGTCACACTAGATAGATTTCCTTCTCCTTAGAAGTTCCATCTATCAAATATTCATGGATGTTCATGCTCACTCTTCACTATTAGATAGCAAAATTCCATGTGTTTAACTCTTAATCTTTCCTCATAAATCAGCTTCTCAGTCTTATAATTCATGCTACTCTTTGCAGCCTGGTGGTGAATATTACCAGAGCTGCACACAGCCTTTCAAGCAGAATCGCAGCTAATAGAAGTAATGGTTATTGTTTTTCTGCAGTGTGATTTCACCTTCTGTGATCCCCAGGAAGGCTTTATAAACCACCAGTAACACATCCTCAGGTCTTCTTGCATTGTTTCTTTGTCTGATTTGATTATTTGGGTGTGTTTCTATTTCACTTAAGTTTAATCTCCTGCATCTCAGCAAGATGCATATGTGATTTTGCTAGCAGTGATCCCTGGTGGCACATTGTTCCTCACAGCAAGGAAGAACTAGCACTTCTAATGTAAAAAATAGCATTAAATACCCTCAAAATCAAAGTATTCCATATCTAGTTTAATGAGACAATGCTGTTGCTGTCAGCTGAGAAAACTTTCCTGTAGATTTTGGAGCTTATGAATGTAAAACAGTAGGTTACCGTGTGTTCATTTTATTACAGCAATGAAGAGTGATTTATAGTTAGAAGAAACTCAAGCTTTCAGTGTGCTGCCTTTAACTCTGTTTCTTTTTATTTTAAATGGGTCATTTTCCTCCTTTGAAGTTTAATATTAAGATATTTTTAATCTTGGTTTCCATAATGGACCTGGTTTTTATAAATGTATATCTAAAAATGTGAAGAAATAAGCAAACTAGGTTTTTGGAGTTTTTTTTGTTATTTTTTTCTGTATGCCAAAGATGACAACTATTTCAGTAGTAATTTTAATGTGTTCCAGGTGTTGAAAGCTGTTGTGACTGTGATAATTTTACATGACATTATGCCGATCCTTGAATGACTCCCACTTTTGGTTTGTACAAATACTGGTATTTGCAGATATAAATCTTAAAAGCAGTCATTCCTGCTTGAGTAGCATTTCAGAACAAGTGAAGAATGACTCCAGTGCATTGTCCCTTTGCTTTTTGTGTATTTTGCAGGTCTCTGTGCCTTTAACCTTGCCATTGCAATGAAAAGAACCCTAGGCCATATTCATAGCTCCTCTCTGTCATGAAATAAATTAGTTAAGATGCATCTTCCTCTTTGCGCACTTCCTTTCACTAGAAATGCTTAATGTTTAAAATAGTTAATAGTCCAATCATTTAAAATCTATTCTATCACATAATTTCCTATAATTTAAAATACTTACTGTTTTTCTTTCTAGCACTCTGAAATGCGCTAAAACTTGTCTTGGTAGTAATTTTTACTTTTCTGTAGGTGTTTTGATATGCGTGTCACTAATCCCCAGATTTTAACAAGAGCAAGGAGTAAAACATCAGGGGCAAAGAGTGAGTTTGAGAACTTGTTTCTGGCCTGAACAGGTAAAAGTCTCTACTGAAAAGAAGGGTGCACAGAATTGTTATTTTGTCAAGGAAGAATAAGTGAGAATTAAGAAGAGAAGAAGGAGTGAGAATGAATAAGGATAAGATAAATGACTGTTGTAATAAAATGCATGTATTTCTGCAGATCTTATCTTCAGGAAGGAAAGCTATTCCTTTTCAGAAATGTCATAAATTGTGTGTATTAGCAAAGATAGCATGCCACTAAGGAAAAATAAAATACTCAAAAAAACCCATAGTGAAGCAAAATGTAGAGTGCTGCTACTTTATTAATAATGCCCTAGAAATTGTTGGAACTGTCAAGAGTACAATTGTTTAGTGTTGGAAAGAACTCTTTGAGAGAATTATTTAATGGAGCAAGTTTTTGCTCAATATTCAAGCCTTACACATACCATGTAGTGAGAAACTTAATGAGAACCTGCTTTCTATTGTAAACCACTTCGTAACTACAGGAATGGTGTATAGAAATACACCAGTTTTGGTATCTAGACCATATCAAATAGGCATGGTGCCTTTGGGAACTCTATTTCTCATCCAGTATGCAGTCTTTTGGAGCTCCACACTGGTGACTCTGAATGATGCAATTTGCTGCTCTGTCTTCTGTAGTTTAAACTGAAGGGCTTGGGACTGACCTTGGAGAACAATTGTCTTGTCATCTGAGTAGGATTGTTGAAGAGAGATTCCTTTCACTAACAAAAGGGAAGAGATGATAGGCAGGGGATTCTCAGTGTTACAGGATTCTGTGCCTGCCTGTTGTATCAAGCTCTGACCTTTTGGACATGTAGGTAAAGGGTGGAGTGTGTTCTGTTGTTTCTCAGATAGCCATGACAGCTCACACATTTATTCCACAGCAGGAATATGCATCGAGGTGTTTTTGTGAGGGCTGCTTCAGTCAGTTCCTTTGAACTGTTAAAGTTCTCTGTTCTGGTTCTTTGCTTCAATGCAGCTCACAGATACAATAATAAAGAAATTCCTGATCGTCGGTATGCTGAAATAGATTGGTGCCAGTGGCATCTGTCAAAGTTTGGACACTAGATCTCTAGCAGATCTTTATCTTCGAAGAGCACAAATGATGAAGACAAAAGCTGTGTGTTTGTCTTAGTGGACTGCTACTGTATCATTACAAGTCTTGGCTGCTGATCATGTATGTATCCAATTTTTGACATGGGGAAAGCACCTGAGTTTCAGCAGTGAATGCATTGTTTCAGTTGAAAAAAAAAAAAAAACCAAACCAAAAAAACACCAAACTTTTACCCATTCAGACAAGCTTGCAGACTTTGACCCAAGTAGTTAAAATAAGTGAAAAGTTATAAGCAACTAAAAAAAAAATCATATGGTGAAGGTAAAGGAAGATTTAGATATTGTCTTTAGAAGTCTGTTCTGTATGTGAACACAAACCTGAAGCAATAATCAAGGGGCTATTACCTTGGAAACTGGCGGAGTTTTACCAGGAGCTGAGAGCTTGACAACATGAATGTGCGTTACTGGTACCTTTCTCTAATGAGATGCTCACAAAAATGCTGATAAGCATTGCTGCTGATGAGAGGGGATAGAAGAAGTCTTAGGTAGTGGTGTATGGACAGTGATCTAGCTTTGTCTTTGCTTTCTTATTTAAAAAAAAAAAACCCAAACTGTAAGGGGAATAGCTTACCCTGTGTAAATAACAAAGGAGCTGACAGCTGCTGAATTTGAAAATTGTTGACTGTACAACAATGCCCAAACATTGCATCTGTTTTTCCTTTTAAGACATAGAGCCTCTGTAGGAGAATTTTGACTCTTCAGCAGTGTGTGATGAAGATGAGTAGGAGTTTATCTGGCTGTCTAAAAGTGGAAAAACATGCTGGCCTGCTCATTCTTCTTGATCTAGCCTTAGCATCAAAGGAAATTTGCTTTGCATTATGAAGCTTGCTGATGTCAGAAGGAGAAAAAAAATTAGGCCCAGATGGCATGATGCTAAATAGAGCTGAGTATGAAGTGTGCTGTATAAAGAGGCCAATCAGTTTTTGCTGATCCTGTATAAGTGTGAAGAGGAAGAAAAATATTTGCTTTTCAATTTATCTTCCTTAAAGAGACGAAAACTGTGTACATGTTATAGCTGAGCAGAAACCTACATGGAAAAACTCACTGCGTTTAGCGGGATGGTCCTGTTGTTAGTTCTCATAATTCCCATCTCCATGTTGTATTATGGACTGTTATCTGGAACCCTGATTTCATGACTAAACATGGTTCAACTCCCTGCAGAAGGGAAAAAAGATTAGTTATTTCCAACTGTAGTAATTGTTCTTGATTCGTTAAAATCTTCAAATGAGCAAAAATTTGTTTTACATTTGAGTAAGTTGGCTACTCATTTATCTAGATAGGATAAATATATCCACATTTCGAAGCATGTATAATTTAAATTAGGTTACTAGTAGATGTGTTTTTGCATAAAAAGTGTTGATGCCTATAAAATGACACTTGTAAAATATTCAAGGAAGAAAAGACTTAATAATATTTACTTATCACATTTAAAGCAGGAATACAAAAACTCAGGCAATCTAAAATGTCTTGTATGGAGCTAAGTTTGATTTCCTTTATACTATTTATATATATTCCTAGATAACTCTGGGTTAGATTCTGGTTTCCTTACATATGGATTAAAAAAAAGTAAAAAATAAAAATCAAGCTTATGTTCTTTATTATGTATATTTCTATGTGTAGTAGTGCTATGCATCAGTGCTCTCATTATCTGATGTGAATTTGCAATGTTTCATGCTCATAACAAGATCTGTATTTGTTCTTTTAATTTGGATAAGAAAGGTGAAAGTTCAGACCATGCTTTTGATTCTTCTTCGGGAAAGTTATAGTGTTGACTAGCAGGATTTTTGCTATATAAACTTTCAGTAATTGTGCGGATTAGTATTGCTCTGCAATATTTTGTAGATTAGGTCGCTGCTTTTAAAGGTCATTACTTCTTAACAAAAGGTGTTTCATTTTTATCAGACATGGAAGACCCACAAACGTATCTGCACTGCTTCATCAGAATATTCTTATTGTCTCTTTTGTTTGCTCTTTTTATCACTTTGGTTTGATATGGATCTTTCTGATGATACATATGTGTATGTCCTCTATGCATATCCTTATATATGTGCTGTTTCTCATAGAGTACGTGGTATAATGGTGGTTGTGGTCTGAGATTTCCCCTGCCCACATTTCATAGAAAGTGATAATCACAACTCATGTCAAAGAGATTTATTTTAAAGGTTGAGGGGGGAGGAAGAGGACATTACAACAATGAAGAGGACAAATGATCTTTTGTATGATATATTGGGGTTTTGGCTTTTAGTGTCTTACAGTATATCTGAAACTAGGAAGTAAACAGAGCAGAAAGGTGGATTTCACGGCATGTCTGTAAACTGGAAGGATTCAAAGACTCAAAGAGGTTCTCCATCCATTTCCTTGTAAAACTCTAGATACTACCCCTTTTATTCATGAAGCTGTATTGGTACAGCATTCTGTGAATGGCAACCTTTTGAAAAGGAAAGTAAAAGGTGTAAGTAAGAGTTACCCCATGGCCCCCTTTTTGGTATCCATAACTAGTATCATTGCTCACTAAGGTTCTGTCAGGCAATAAAGGTCTGTGCTAATCCTCAGTAGAAAGCCTTTGAAATACCCCATTTCTAGTAATTCTCCTCTTGACTCAACCTCTAGCTCAGGGTTCACTGCAAAGGAACAAAATCAAAACAAATGGAATAGACTGAACAGAATATTCTAATGCTCTTTCAGTTGAGAAGATAAGAAAAAAGTAAAAAAAAAAAGTGTGTTTTTGCCTGGTGTAGCATCTTGAGTTGCATCTGGAAATTTTGTTTAGGCCTGGAAACAGATTATACTTTCTATAACTACTTTTAGAAGTAGTTATAGAAATATATGTATTCATTGCTTTTTATACGAAGTAGTCCAACCAGGAATATGTGAGTTGCTGCCCTAAAGCTTTTTAAGTAATGATATATGATTTTGACAGGTGTTGATTTGGTTTGCTATGATATTTAGCTTCCTTAAGTCTTCTGGCAGTTTTCCATCAAAATATATTTTGGCTAGTGAAGTTTAGTGTCCTTCCCTACCCCCACTTGAAAAGAGACAAAGGTGATACTGTCATAGTGTCTAGAAAACATGTACAGTGTGTTACCTACATTCATTTTGTAACCTGTTCACTCTGCTTTAGCATGGAATATGACTCTAAGGAAATATTCTGTAGAATAATACAGTGAAGAAAAATAGATTTTGTTGTGACCTTTAAGCTGAGCTTTTCTGTTCTGAACCACATTATTTTGTTAAATACAAGGGAAGTGGAGCCAGCCTGTGACCTTTTGTTACCATGCAGCTTTGAGAAATGGCAAAAGTCATTGTGGTGCTCAAAAGTTCCATTACAGAGATAGTTCTTGTTTTTTTTTTCTTTGTAACAAGGAGAAAAAACCCCACCAACCAACCTTGAAAAGATTTAGAATTGTAGTCCTTTACCAGAAAAATGTAACTGTTTTCAATATTGGCAGAAATTGAAGCTGCTTCTACAGACAGTAGTATCTGAAATTAGTTACAATCCATGTTTTCCTCAGCCCTTTTTGATACCACACGTACTTAATACCTCTGAGGAATGGATTTTCACCTCATCAATCCCTTCAAGAAAGAGAACTCTAGCAGAGACTTCTTAAATTATTTATCCTAATTTTCAGAACTTTTGTGAATCTGAATTTGTAATTCTATATCTTTTCTGCAATAGAACAATTCACTTTCAGCTGGATATATCTTACTAATTGAGATACAATGTCCAGAGGAAGCGAAGGTTGGCTTTGTTTTAAATATTGATGTTGCAAGTTAATCTTCTTGAAAACCTTTTCCCACTCTGCTGCTCAGTGCAGGGTTACCATGGAATGGTGATGACCTTCCCTGGCATACCAGATCCTGTAAATGAGGACCTGTTCAGAGTCAATCCTTCCTCAGGACTGGAGTATTGGAGGCATGCATGCTACTCTGTACTGCTTTGCAAAACTCTTCTCATTAGCTATGTATTGGGTTATATTTAGGGCACAAAAATATTTTGTGTAGAAGCTGCTTGTGAGTCAGGATTAATCCTGAAGTATTCCTTTCATTTGTTTCTGCTAGTAGGCTGCTAAATGAAGTTTCTCCCAGGTTGTCTCCCATGGCTCTTCAGAGATAAACATCTTCTGGACAATCTTGAACCTTACGTGTGTTTTCCTAAAATTTATATTGAAGGTTTTTCATGTAAATATTTGCCTTATCTCCTTTACCAGGGAGGATTTCACCTTTGTGCTTCTGACATTCTTCAGTTTTGATCATTGACCTTGTTCTGAATATTTCTCTTCTAGCAGGTGAAGTTGCATTGTAATAAATGATGAAAGTGGCACTTTGGAGATGTGCTCCCAAGCAGGCAGACCTCAGCTACCCCTGTATCTTTGGAGTGTGAAACCACAGTGTACTCGTCCTGTGCTGGATCCTTCTTTTTTGGATGGCTTGTATACTTCCAGACCATGCACAGATTTAGAATTGGACAAACTTGTTAATGAGAGGAAGCAACCAAGTCAAGTTTTTAAAACTTGTTTTACTAGATTTTTAGAAGTACACCCAATGAAAAAAAATAACATTTTTGATGATACTCTTAGAATTGGAGCTGTGGAGCTATATTAGTGATGGATGTTCTGAGCTGTACGTTTCAAGTTGCATTTAGACGATGAGACAGATTGCTTTATTTTGATCAATGTGATTGTACTTTGTAGAAGGGAAGGACTTCAGAAATACTCCTTTCTTTAAGCACTACCTAAAGTCTTCTGGATAGACAAATAGTACTGAGAAACTTGGATCTGAATCCAGTTTGCTGCCTTGGACCCATGCTATGCTTCCAGCAGATGGGCTGAGAGAGTTTATAGATTATGAAGATAAATAATGTGCATGTACTGTGTCACTGACAACTGATGCTTTTCTGTTTTTAAGCCTCAGTTCCCTCCATTTAGCACTGCAGTTCTCTTCTTCTGCCTTGGGCTTTCAGAAGGAGTGAAACACTGCAAACCATTAGCCAGATATGGGAGACACATCTAAGTTGTTAATCAAGGACAAGGTAGATTGAGGAATGGAGGTAAAAACCCTAGGCTGCCAAGTTTCCTGATACTATCCTGAATGAGCAAAATCTGAAACAGCTTGACCAGCTGTCACAGCCTGGAAGTGGGCACGATGTTTGTTGTAAATTTGTGTTCGGCTGAATAAAGACGCTACTCCACGTGTCAGGGAAGTCTTATGCTATGTTGTGAGTTGTCTTTGTTATAGCAAGTACTTAGTCATTGAAGTGTTGGCTAACAAGCTCTCAACTTTTATAACTATCTCTAACAAACTCCCAACTTCTGCAACAAACTTCAGGTACAGAATGAGGGATAGAATACAATCACTGTACTTGCCAGGATAAAATGAGAGGAGAGAAATCAAGATAGAAAAGAGAAAAAGGTCACTAGCCCTTAGATCTCATGTCCTTCCTGCTGCTATGGATGGCCCAGATTTGAGGTCACCAAAAGAGAGGGAATGAGTATGGGACCTATCCACTTCCTTTTATAATTTATGTGGTGCACACCTCGTGTATAAAATAGATTTTTTCACACCAGTTGTGCCATGTAATTCATCCATGTGTGTCCAGCCCTTTAGAGCCCTCCAGGAAGCGATGGGGGCAGGACTTGGGCATCTATGGTGGTTATAGAACTCCTTAGTGAGCTGTCCAGGACTCAACACTTTTCTAGACAGAGGTGCAATGAGCATGAATGTCAAGGCAGAAAAGGAAGTTTGCTCAGAACAGCACTGCCTCATCTCTGCAGGACCCTCTTTTGCAATCATAACTTTCCTGTTGCAACAATCAGAATGTTTGAGAGAAAACATGCTTATGAGCTTATGCCTGATCCTCTCCACCAGCCAGTTCTCCCAGCTAAGGTACATGCAATACTCAAGTCATGGTTGCCTTGTAAAGCTGTATCCTGAAAATACCTCAGAGACAATGGGGCAAGGCAGCTTCATAAGCCATTGTGAAAGGATTGTGTTTTCAGTTAATGAAGTGGCTTTACAGTGCTTTTGTCCACTTTTAAGGAAAGTGAAATGGGCAGGAAAGAAGCAGCACTAGTAGATTTGGGAGACCGTTGATGTGATAGTGTGGTAGTAAGAGGTGGGGGAGGAATCATCTTTAATGATTAACAACTAATACAGATGTATGAAGGCAATGAAAACAAGGATCTCATAAGGGAGAGTAGTATTGATGTGGCAGTTGTGCATCGTGGCTTAGCAATAACGGAAAATAGAAGGGAATATGGCAGGGATGCAAACTCAGGTCTGTTAGAGTTTTTTAGCTTGCTGCTTAAGGATCAATACCTTATTAGAGAATGTGTCTGAACTATGTGGATGTGGGAATACTTTCTGAGCAAGGAAACTGCAGAGATTTTCTGGCAAGATCTATCATCTGAATGATGAAAGAAACAGGATCTTTGGTGTGCTCTGGAGCACAGCTCCCTATTCATATTGATTTGGAGTTAGTGGTAGCAATTATCCTGTGTGGTACTCACACTGGTGTAAAACCTACCAGGTTTCAGTCTGAGCTTTTAGTTTGCCAATTAGTGGAGCTGCTTCAGTCTGCACTCATTTACCAGTTCATTCAATTGAAACTTATCATGACATGAGGTACCTCTCTACTGATCTGTTTGAATCCAGCTGATGTCTGATGTAGAGAGGAAGCCTAATTTTACCTGCTACTGACAGCTCTAAATGTGTCAATAAAAAATTACATGTAATGTCTGTAGTTCTGAAACACATGTGAAGACATTCTTTTTAGTCCGCTTGCTTGCTTTCTTGATTATCGTCTTTCCTGTGATGACAGGAAAAAGCCCCTATTTATCTTCCCACGGTGTCTTCCTTTGGTTTTGTGTAATATGTATTATAGGAAGATTAAGTGAGACCCGGAACTGACATACTGAAAAATTAAGATCTCTTTGCCTAACTGAATCCTTGTCCATGATTTGGAATTTTCAGACCATTTAGTGAGACCCCTGGAGAACTAATGCAGTCCTGTTTTGACACATGAGGAGATACATAAATTCCTATTTGGCAAAAAAAGAGTACTTGGTAAAATAACAATATAGCAGTTATTTTTTCTATAGTTGAAATAAAAATCCAAGAGCTGTGCTCCTATTTTACATAATTAATAATGCCTTACTTTGTTTTTCCTTGTTTGAATTCTGTTTTAACACTCAACAGGAAATTGAACTCCAAATTATTTGTTTAATTTGTGTGAAACAAGTGAGGTAAGAAGTCTTGTGTTCACTGAAGGTTAGTTAAAGTGCTCATAAACAGACTATCTAAGTTCCACTGCACCTAAACCACAATGTCGTTTTTGGAACATTTTTAGTAGGGAAGTACTGTGGCTTATTTCTAAGATTTCCTGTCCTGGTTGAAAAATTTGGAGAAAAATTTTTCACTTAACATTATTAGGGAGAGTATGCTGC
This sequence comes from Ploceus nigricollis, assembly GCA_013399945.1. Lineage (NCBI taxonomy): Eukaryota > Metazoa > Chordata > Aves > Passeriformes > Ploceidae > Ploceus > Ploceus nigricollis. The sequence goes on from VXBC01007688.1 coordinate 1,251,569, forward strand.
ATAAACCATGACATTGCTTTTTAGCTTCCTGCCAAAATTCTCTCTACATTGTTGTGTGTTTTCTGGATATACACAAGCTGCTGTTTTTCTTTCAACCCTAAGTATCAATTCAGGTTCATTGCTATTTTTGCCTTGATTCATTTTTTCATCCTCTCTTGATAACTTTTGGTTCTTTCAAGGCCATTTTCCTTATTTGTGTGATCTGGCAGGAGGGTCTTTGCATTTATCCCAAATTCTACAGCTGAGAGTTAAATCTACAACATGAAAAGATAAAAGGAAACTTCTTTTTCATCTCACTTTTCTACACAAGATACTATCCTTGTTCCTTACAGTCAAATCTATTCTCATGGACTGCAGTAATGAAGATTAGCAGACTCTGCTGGAGAATGTTAAGTTTTAGATTTTATTTCCAAAGTAAACAACTACCTGGTGCTGAAAGGGTTTCCCCAGTTTATCAGTGCAGGCAGTTAATCACTCATGGGCTACAGGGGCTGCTTTTGCTGTTTGTTTGCTCCTGGGCTGCTTCTTGTTGCTTGGGTTGTTTCAGCATATTGCATCATCCTGTCCAGGGCTCATGCAGAAATGTTAGTAATTCATCTTAGTGTTTTCCTGTGTCAGTTGAGGTTGCAAACCAAACTAACATAATTTTTCAAAATGCCACTTTAGGTGGCAAAGAACTGAATCCTGTAGTCCTTACTCAGCCAAAAAAAAAAAAAAAATCCTGTTTTCAGATTTAACAGTATTGAATCAGACTCAACTGTCTATAGAATTAGAGTGCTCTGAAGTTTACCACTGATTTGTTACTTTGGTTATTTTCTGCCGACACTAAGAATGAACTGCACTACGCTCTGGATTTTTTTACATGCTTGTAATATTTAAATGAAAATTTGAGATGTGAAATTTTATTTGCTTAGGTACAGATTCTCATTATGTAATTGACTTGGAAATGTTTCAAGCACTAACACTTTTGACTTACGTTTGTGGTAATAAATCCAGTCTTTAATACTCTTCGCTGTCTGGGGTTTGCATGAGATTTTTTTGACCTGCAGTCTTAAATAACCAGAATTTTGTCTGACTTGTTTGGCAGGGTGGGGAGCTAGAAGATGATGATAGCATTCAAATTTCATTAAATGAAGTAGCTCAGCAATGAAAATATCCTTTTAATGTTACAGAGACCTGAAAGTTCACAGTCAACTCAACCCTATTGTTTACTATAGAATTCATAAATACAAATTATTAATAATTACCTAAAATTTTTAGATCACGCTATGTTAAAAGCTAGAGTATGTAATCCCCAGTAAAGCATGCCCTTCTCTTTGGATTCTTTACTGTTGAAAAAGGTTGGTTTGCTCACAACCGTGCTTCTCTTTCAGTGATGTCTGTTGACGTAATAAGGTATTGCTATTCTGTATAAACCTTGCCTTGCTTTGTTAGAATACAGTTAAAAATATCAGTCAGTCATGAAACACAAATCTGTAGAAAGTCATAAGTTGCTTTCTCTAGGGAGAAAAAAATCCCGAGTGTTTTTAAAAGGAATTACAACAGAGTTGCTGTTAAATATTTAATTGATGCAACTGAAACTGTCATACTTATTGAAAAACATAGCAACTTTTTAGTTTAAAGGAAAGGTTACAAAAATGCAGGAAATGCCCCCATATCTATGGGTAAAAGAAATGTCTTGCAAGAATTATTTATCTTCCACTTCCATAATGTCACAGGCATTAATTAATCATTTCTCATTCAATTGGCAGAATCATGACCTCAATTTTATAGATAGGCAAAAATGGAAAGGTCAGAAAATTTAGGAGCTAATCCTGGCAGGCGGCACTACGGTATCGTTTTTGTTTGGAGAGAGTGGTTTTGAGTGATTCCACTGACTCTTTCCCACTTTCTCTTGTGGATTTAGTTTGAAAGACAGTTTTGGGGTACATAATGGTACTCTCCAGTATAGCCTGCTCTGAAAGGAGATGTTTGACTATCTTGGCAAGATCGTAGATTCCTGTGTGATTGAATAACTCATTGAAATGAGTTATGGAAACAACCAGATGCTTAGATGTATTTGGTCAGAGTATTTTCTCAGCTGCCCTCTTATCCTATAGGTTCTTGTGTTTCTGCTGTCAGTTGTGTTCAGAGGGCAGATTTAACTCCCCAGGTCTTGCACCACTATAGCTCATCCTGAAGGCTGAGGTTCCCTAAAATAGTATTCTTGAACTCTTAGTTAATTTTGGCCTAGTCATCTACTGTAAGGTAGCTTAGAAAGTAACATTTGCATTTGATATGTGACCCTTTTATGGAGGGTCAAAACCAGCCATGTAAGATGTGAAGCAGGAACTTGCTCTAGATTTTCAGTGTTCCTAACTGTTAAAGCAAATGTGACACCAGTGCAAGACAAATTGAGACATATTTTTTCATTATCCTCTATAATCTTTTCTTTGTTTTAAAAGCATATTTAGAACAGGGTCTTGAGCCTGTGGTTATGCCTCAGGGAGTTGCTGGCTATGAAACTAGGGTAAGGGAGTCCCCTTGGCCACTGTAAATAGATCAAAGGCCATACTTTACTGTGCCCAATTTTGAAATATATATATATATTTTTTTTTTTGGTTTTTGTTTTAGTCCTTGGTCAAGTTGATTACTTTTAATATTCATAAGGTGATATAATTGAGCCCATTAACTCATCAGTTCCAAAAATGAAAAACCTTTCCTGATTTTGGTTGTTCTCCAAGCAAAGCTGAATGGACTAACTTACTTTAAAAAAAAGTGCAAAATGAAAGAGATGATCTGCCTTTGCACTGAAAGCAGAATGTTAGATGAAATCCATGTTTTTTTGTCAGGAAAGCAGTTTGGAGTGTTTAATTCTTTACTTTGATGGGTCTGCTGTTCTAAGAACATCAAACAAAAGCAGCACTGCTTTTTCACAGGCATTAAATGAGTATGCAGTATTCTGAAGGTGTGTATAAAATGCTTAAAAATCTGGGTTTCATTTACTGCATGCTTTAGCCAAGGCATATTAATGCCTCATTATATGTGTGAACTGAAAATGTAATATATGGAGTCTACAGAGTGGAATCTCTTAGTAGATGATCCCAATCAGTTGCAAGTAGTGAGCCATGGGAAAATACCTTATGAATGAAATTATCCCCGTATGTGATACCTTTTCTGTTGTATTTAAGGTAATTTTGAGGAAAAAATTGCTTTGCTCAGGAATAGTGAAATTAAGAAATTTCCCCTAAGGTGGGAAAAAAGGTGTATGTTTTCCACAAAACCTTTGTGATGTATCTCTGAGTGAAGTGCTATATGTAGGGGAGGTTTCAAAGTGTACCATTTCTATTTACTACAGCCTGGACAGAAATGGAAGTAGTGCAATTTTTTCCATTTGGGAATGAGATCGAAAAGTCCTGATGCTTCAGAGTATTCTAATCAATCAATAAATTAACATGAAGCATCATCTCTGTCCTACCCAAGACTCCTTGACACATAACAGCATAATTGCTTGGAGTGTAAGAATGTGTAACATCAATGTATTTTAGGGAAGTGTATTTGGTCCAACAGGCGTCTTACTGAAAACTCCATGAGCAGAACTGACTCAAAATATGTCAATTTGTGTTCCTCCAAGTGAGAATGTGTTCTTAGAGCTTATGAGAATGTAAATAAGGTATACTGTGGAATAGTATAAATATAGTTTATAGTATAAATAATATAGTGTAAATGTTATCTAAGTATGTGAAAACTGGTATGGGCAACAGTAGATTTTGGATTTTTCTGAAGTAGGGAGTAGGTAGAGCTTTTCTGCTGCACTAAAATAAACATTAAAAGGTTTAAATCCCTGTACTTAATAAATGTTCTTCCACATTTTAGGAACAAGGGGTTGTTAGCTATCCTTTCTTAAGTTTTACTGTCATACATGCTGTAATTCTTTTGATAGTACATCTGGGGAAAGCACACATTTGAGAACCATAAACAGCTGACTCCAGTTTTATAGTGGTGACATTATGAAATTGTGACAGCTAGCATAACTTGATATCTGTTGCTGACCTTTTCCAAAGATATTTAGTGTTAGAATGCTATTGGAATAATTCCTTGATTAATACCATGTGGAATTTGAAATTGCCTGGTGAATCAGGGCCTAAGGCAAAAAAACTAGAGACTGATGCAAGTGTGCATCAGCCTCAAGAAATTCAGTTTGGAAATTGGTTTAGATCATTATTTGTTGTCAGGAAAACAGAGGAAAAAAGCAGGACACATCTCCATGTGTAGAGTGCTGTTCTGGTTTTTTTAGGTTGTTTATGTCTACTGTCCTCTGTTATTGCCGTTCTTGTTCTTCTGTGCCTCAGTTCCAGATCCTTCTATTTCTCCAATGCAGAGAATTTGTTCCAGTAACCTGAACAGTATTTAATAAAGCTTGATATTCTAGGACAATTAAATTGTAAAAATTTATAAAAATGGCAGTGGGTGTTTCATTTGCATTGTTAGGCACAAAAGTGTTTTACTGTGCTTGTCTGTGTTTTGCTGTTTGCTTACCTTGGAATTGTGTGTATGGGGTAAATGAAATGATAAGAACTATTTACGTTTGGTGATGCTAATTCAAGTTACAGAGAAGAGATATTACTTTCTCCTTTTCATTTTGCCTTCAGAATATGGAACTCATCTGACTTTCTGCTCATCCCCTCCACAGGGATGTGCAGAACAGATTATCCATGCTGGCCTTGTACAAATCCAAGTGATGTGGCTCTTAGCTACCACCATTGAAGTTGCTCTTGGCTTTCTGCCAGCTCCAGGTCTCTTGATATTTAATTTCATACTGAAAGGAAGAATAGAACAAAGAGTAATGATAATCTGTCATGCTTTAGGATGGCTGCTGCTTTCAGGTATGCTCAGAAAAAATTCGGCTGTTTGAATTGCAGCAGTTGTTTCCTTTGGTGCCTTATAATGATTTGAGCTCTTTGCCTGAAGATATTGTCCCAGGTACCCCTCTGACATGGGGTCATATTCAGTGTTCTGATTCTTCTCTTCAAAGCATCTAGGAGCAATGTGTCCAAGGAGGCACTGCTTTGATGTGGTATCCAACTGACAAAATTCTGCAATAGATCATGACAAAAACATCAAATCTCATAAGAGGACAGTTGATGGGCTTTATTGCTGGTATGATTGTGGACAGCTGCAGATCTACTGCCTCTAAGATCCTAGTATAAAACTCACTTCTCTTTAAAATATTTTTTCTGGTGTCAATGTGTCATAAAAAGAAGTTCTAAGTGTGCGCTCTTGTCTTCTCAGAAAAGCAATAGCCCGATGTTAACAATGCTCTTAGTGTGTTCAGGGGCCCTAATGATAAACCTGGTATCATACCTGAACAGACAAACTCAAATGCCCAGAAATCATCCAGAATATAAAGCAGGTCAAGACTTATTTCACACCTTCCAAAAGAAGGTGCAGATAAAAATTGTGTCTTGTGTAAATGTTGCAAGACTGAGCACTCCAGTAGTTTGTTATAAAAATGTAAACTCAAGAATTTGCTAAACTTTGAGACTAAACCAATAATCTTTTATCAGATAATTTACTGCAATTTGCTGATTCCCTGCTCTCTGCAGTCAAAATGCTGTGTGTTGGAACTTGTGGTTCAGTTCTTCCAGTTCTGTTTTTGGTGGCTTTTGGGCACGCAATTTGGCGCTGTCTCTGGATGCAAACTGAGATCGGCTGTAAAACACTGTGCAGCCTTGTGCTCTTCTTGCATGGCACTGGGGAGGGAGAACCCTCACAGAGATCAAGTGCTGATGTTCAAATGTAAGCTCAGCGAAAGCAGAACTGTTAAACATTGTCACAGTAGAAAAATTGCCAAACAGAACTTCCCAAGAAAATTCAAAGTATCCTTCCGACCTACTGATTAGCAATGAAGTCAAATCAACAAGCAAATGGTTCTCTATGCTTTTATTTGTTTTCTATTTAGGTATTGTGGTCTTTACACAGGAGTTAAAATGTGAAGTGTAGGGTCATATAGTGTTAAAAGTATCTATGGAACAGATTCTGCCTCAGAGCATGAGGGTGAAGTAAATACTTGGAGAAGGTTGAGGTAATTCTGTGGTAAGTATGTGTCTTTCTTGTGTTTTTCCCTCTGCTCTAAACTTAGTATCTGAAAGCTTAGAAATCTTCTTTACATTGGTCCTTTTCTTTTCTAGTTGTGTGCAAGGTTGTGGTTGTTTTTTGGTGGTTTTTTTTTTTTTTTNTCTCCTTTCTAGTCTTTTTCTGGTGGGTAGTGTGTGTTTTCTGTGTGGATAGTTTTTCCTAGGTATCATCTGCATTCCTTCCCTTTTACTTGTTTTCTTTTATTTATGCATATCTGACACTACATGCTCATAGCACCTTTTATGTTCCACAGCTGACTTAATTTTAATTTGTGAGAGATGCGAAGCACTACACAAGGACCAAAATATAGGTGGATTGGATGGGGAACAAGACAGGGCAGTCAGTTTACAAAAAATTCCAAAACAAATGTTGTCAGCAAACCAATGATAAGTACCAACACACCTGACTTTTATAGAATTTCTGTATATTTTACACATTGCTCAATATTTATCAATTTCACCAGCCCTTAAATGGGAACAATTGCTTTGTAAAATGGATTCAGATTATTTAATTTCACTTTACTCTCTAATTAGCAATGTGTCTTTTGCTGAAATGCTATTTTGTAGCTTCAAGGATGATCCTTAGTAAATTGTGACCTATGCCCTCTATGTCCCATCAAACAGTAGGAAGTGCCTGATTTTCTAGCAAACCAATACTTTCCAAAATATAATTGTGTCAAGCCTTTCCTTCATTGGAGGAACATGGGAGTCAAAGCTGTAACTGCTTTGGTCTTGCAGTGTGAAGGTTAGTAAAGTCTAGACCTCCTTTGGTAGAAATTATAGTTTGAATCAAAGCTGTCAGCTCAGGCATAAATAAATTGCTTGTTCATAACCACTAACCTTATGTCCCTCCTGTGTGTGGGAAAGGATTTGTTGAGGGGTTTGTGGCATGGATATGGCATATGAATGCCACATGTTCTGTGCAGTATGGATGAACACTAAAGTTAAAAAAAAAGCTGGTATGAGGACTGACACAGAGTATGGTATATCTAGTGAAATGCTCATTGAGGTCATTCTACAGCAGCCATTTAGGCAGCCAATTTATTAGATATTCAGCTTACCCTGAGCATTCTCATCTATCAGTCCTGAGTCTGTAATGTGCTAAGGCTGAGTGAGCTTGCATTGAATGTGTGTTTAAGGAATACCACACAGTCCAATGTTTTGGTCTGTTAGAGTTACTGACTTTCAGTTAAATGCAATTAGCAACCTTGACTGGGCTTGATGGACAGGCTTTCTGAAAGAAACTTTGTATTTGGGAGGTAACTTGGAGCCATGCCACAAATACCTTCAAACCCTACTCAAATATCCTCTTGTGCCCTCTCTGCCTTGGTAAATTTGGTAAATTTCCTTACCTGCCATGTTTTATATGAAGTACTCTATACATACTTTTTTTTTTTGTGTGGTTTTTTTTTTTTGTTGTTTTTTCCTTTGATTAGCAATAAAGTGCATTAAGATCAGGACTTTATTTTTTAGGTTTTCAGTTCTTCTAGGAAACCTTTGCACAAGAGGCACACCATCATATGAGCAAACATTAATAAAAAATATTTACTCCTCATAAAGTGAATTTGGACCTTGCTCCAGTTTTTGACACTTATCAGCAATGCCTTTGCAAGCCAGCAGAGTGCAGGATTGTTTCTGAATTTAGGTGACACAGAATATATTTTCAAGTCTGCATTCTTGTTGGGATCCTAAAGATTAGAAAAGTAAATGATCTGGAAATTTACAAAATAAAAGTAACTGTGATGGAGTGGAAGAATGTGCTATTGAATATATTCTGTGGTATTGTGGTATTGTTTGTAGACATGACCAATCTAATTTATCATTTAAATAAAACATGTCTAAATCTACAGGGTTTGGATTTCCTTCTTTTTTTTATGGTAAGCTGCCCACACTTGTTTTATTTTGTTCCCTTTTACTATTCTTTCTTTTGAGTAGATCTCTAATGACAGCAGAAACCTTACTGTTCTCATAAAGTACCCATAGCCTAAATATTCAGAGTTGTTTGTCTTTGCTCTGGGAGTCTACCTACCCTTTCAATCCTTTTTTATTTTATGAAATATTGAAGTTTTGAATGACATTTATCATCCTTTAGCTGAAGGAAGAAAATTCATTGCTGGCAATAAATGGATGCAGCCATACTGCTATTGCTGAAATAACATCTGCTTATGGGACACACACAGACATCATGACTTTGATCCAATATTTTTTTCCCTACATCAGTAGAATTAAATTGGGAATCATAACTTTTTTTTGTTCTACATAATACTGCTAAATATTCTCAGCAATTGAAATCAATGTAAATTTATAAATTAGCATATAATATAAACTCAAATATGTATTCCTTTGGACTGTTAAATCCTGCTTTCAGTGTGAAGACAGATTGTTGGTGTAGTAAATTAAAGCTGCCTTACTGCAGCTATTTTGTCCAATGTTCTATCACAGACCTATATTAATATTTTATCTCCTTTAATATCATTACATGATGCAGGCTTAATTTAAATAGATTTGACGGGCCTCTTGGTTGGCTTGACAACCAGAGGGAAAAATTAATGTTCTGCATTTAATCTCAGCTCAAGGCGCTAAATTATTTTGGAGGTTGAAGCTGTCATGCACATCATGCTAAATTATTGAATGTAATAACTATTAGCCTGATGTCTATTTATAGATTTTAAAAAAATTATTGTTTACTTAATGTATCTTCAGCTAATTTTCAAGGGAACATGTTAAATTTTTCCCATGCAATACAGTACTACTCTATCTGTTACAGATGCAGTTTTGGAGGTTGTTTAACTAGCAACTGAAAAGGAGATGATGGAGTTGGGAGTCTTTAAAGCTATGGAAACAAAAGAGCTTTTCTGCTGATGAATTGTGTGGTGTACAGGGACTGTGTGACATACTCTTAATTACTTCAGTTCAAATGTATTTAACTTTGAAAGTTCATAAAGGAAATAATTATTTTCATGTTTTTACTATTATTGAAGAGACGTAGATCCCAAAGAGGAATGGAAGTGGTAAGCGCATAACTTAGAAACCCCAGCTTAGAGCTTAAGGGCTGTTTCCTGAAGAGTACCTATGCTTTAGGAATCATGCAATGCAGGATAGGCTGAAACATAAAATGTTATTAATAATTGTTTAAAGACTGCTATTGTAGGAGTCACATTAAAGCTTGAAATAATGTAATTATTCTCACTGATAATGGTACATGTTTGCATAGTTTTGCATCTTCTCTGCTGTCCTAATTTATCATGTTAAGTAATGTTGAGTAGTGTGATAATGCATATATTCCTGAACAATGTTAGACTTACAGGTCTAACAGCTTTGTTTTGTGAGGGCTCTGAGGAAAACTAATCTCTAGTGTGTATCACACACTGTCTTCTGAATTGCCCATTTTCTATCCTGGCACAAGAATCAGTTTCTCTCTGATCCCACTGTGTGTATTTTATTCTCATCTTTTAAAGATTTAATTAAGAAGTTCTTTATCAGTATCATTTAATAGCAATCTCTATATGACACTTTGTGAAGTCAAGCTTCTCTGTTTCTCTGAAATAGCATGAACTGTGACCAATGGATTATAAGGAACCATGAACATCTGGAAGACATTTCCTTGCCATGGGTGGTGATGGACCAAAAATATTTATGTGCCGCAAAACTGCATGAGCTTATCGCAAAGTGATACCACTGTACTGGTTGTATGAGTTGCCACATTTATTGTTTAGATGTATAACAACAGAGAGGTATCATCCCAAGTTATGTCATTGATTCAATATTAGAATACTTAACATAATAAACTGACTCTTTTAGACCTTGGTGTAACCAGAGTACAAGGCAGCATTCCCTTTTTATTCTGAAAAAATGAAACTAAATGTGTTGTTGTACAAAAGCCCATATAAAAATTTATTTTTTGAATTTGTGTTGCTTTGAACAAAGACAGGATGAACAAATGCCTTTTTTTTTTTTTAATATAGTTGTAATTTAAGTAGTTCTGCTGTTCCCTGTTTTGACTGCAGAAGAATTTTTGTTTCCTTGGAGTTAAATTTTCGTTTGGTTTTTTTTGAACAGCATTCTAAACTCCAGCCCTTATCTGTCTCACACCAACTCTTCAACTGCTGCTAGTTCATTCTTGTAGCGTAGGACTTGAAACTTTGCTGTAGCAGACTCTATTGAATAGCCTGAATAATAAATAGGAATTGATAGATGAAATAATTGCCTTGGCATTCGTCCACAAATGTCAGTAGCAAAGCTGGGGATGAAGCCTTAGGTGGCTCAACTCAGTGTGCCTTGACCACAGTCTTTGTTGACTCTAGGGGAAAGGGTTGTATCCTTTTCCCAGTTTGTATTTTCTAAGGATTTTCAGTTTTGTGTTACAATTTCTCTTCTTCAAGATTGGATAGGGAGATGGGAAGGAGGAATTTTTTTTTCTCTTGAACCTCTCCCCCTGCATTTTAAATTTTTGGGTTTTTTTGAGCTGATAATTATAGAGTAGAGAAAATAATCCTAAAGCTAACTTTAATCCTTTATGGACTTGTTCTCGCTTTTCTCTGAAAGATATTGGAAAAGGAGGGGGAAGATTGGGGCAGGATTTTCTGATACATGACTACAACCATATTCCTTTAGTGTTCCTAATATCATATCTCTAATGGTAATGAATGCTAGGAACTTCAGAGGTTTTTTTGTAAAAAACCCTAGCAAACCAACCAACAACCAAAACCCAAACCTTGTGAAAAACAAACAACACCCCAATGATGATTGTTTTTCAATAGCACTATAACTTCTTTTTGTGATTTTTTTTTTTTGGTAGTTTTTCTATAGTCTTTTTCTCCTCCATGCATTCCAAAGGCATGCCCTTAGATTTCAGAAATACAGGAGAGACTATTTTCCCTGGTTTTATGTGAGCTTGGTCTTTTTCAAAGAACCTTAACTTTGAACCTTACCTTCAATGTATCTTAAAATAGATTTTTTTTTTTTACCAAAGGTATTTGGTAGTCTTGAATGTTAGGGGTTTAGGCTTTTTTTTCCTCTTCTAACCCTCTTTATTCCCCATAAAGACTTATTTGCATGATATCCAGGCATCCAAGTGGATGGGTAAAGAGACAAAGTTCTCAGCAGACATCCTGCATTTAGCATCCATATGTATGTGGGCTTGTTACTGTGGTTTAGATATGTTCCAGCATGAGCTCAGTTTTGATCCCTGCCTTGTATCCTTGGTGTACCCTGCCTCCTGCATCAGTGGAGTAATGAAGTGCCTTAATTGCTTCAGGCTTCTAAGACCAGTGCTGATCTGTTCATTACAGTGTCTTAGTTACTGAAGCATGAATTTTTTCAGACCTTTTTGCTTACTGTTTTTTCGACTTTTGAGTGGGCTACAGAAAGTTCAAGGTAAGTATTTCTGTCTTTTGCAAGAGAGTATTCTGTGCGAGTACAGCTGGTAGAGGACATATACAGATCCAGACAAACAGTAGGAGCCAGTATATGTTTTGTTTGCTTTTTTACTGTTTATTTATTTTTATTTGGTCTGATTGACTTAAAATACATCTTCGAGAAAAGATTTATTTTTTCCTTACATGTGGTTTCTCCTCTAAGTCAGATAGCTTTTTCTGCAAAAATTACTGACTGATTAATAGTAAATAGAAGAACATTGGATCATGGTTGCCTGCTGGCAAGCATTAGTGCTAGTTATTTTCCTACCTTTCTTCTAATTTGTATCTTAAGATATTAATTTTTGTCATATTGCTACTCTTTAAATCCCTGATCCAAAATGAAGATATAAAGGTAGCCCATTCACCTAAGTGAAGTAATATTTATAGTTTTAGAAGTGCAGGAAATTCAGTCTTTAATCAAGATGATAAATAGTCCATGGACTCTTTTATTCATCACAGCCTGCATTTTGCTGTGCACTGTGAAATGCTGATGAAAAAAATCTATGGGTGTATAACAGGCTAGACTAGCTTTCTGGATGTAATATAAAAATCATAGCTTTCTGTGCTGTCTTTGTCACTCTTTTCCAGTGAATTAGCATGACATGCCACTGTTAAACAGCTGGGCTCTGTCTTTGTAAGCAGATTGGAGCCTGTCCTTCAGTCTTGTGAGCAAAATGGAATGGACTGATTACGACTAGTGTTCTCTTTAGTTAGGTCAGCTAATGTGGCTTTAGATTTTCTAGCCTGCTCCTAAACAGTGTTTTTCAGTCCTACCACATCCGTTCAACTATAGTCAAGACCATGACTATAAAAGTACGAGGAGTTTTTGCTTCATTGAGACCCAGCCTTAAATAAGTTAGTTGGGAAAGGGCTTGAAGATGCCAAGTTCAACCTTATTTACTTTAAAGTCAATGGTAGTTTTGCTCTTAGCTTCCACAAGATCACATACATAGTATAAGAACATGATTTCTCAAGCTATTTCACTAATTAAAAATTGATTTTTGGCTTTGTGTGGATTAAAGTTGCTACACACAAAGTTGTAGGTGGTTTTGTGTTTCCACACTGAAAGCTCACTTGCCATAGAGCTTGTACAAGAACTGAGCTGGGAATAGTGGTAAATCTAATTCTTCTTTAAAAACAACATAAAATACTGCCAACAATTGTACAACAACCGTGTACACAAATCTCTTGTTCCTGCAAGAATTTCACTGATTGTAGTATAAAACTTCCAGAATCAGCATTAGCTACATTTTTTCCCCAGGCAAAATCCAAGTTCTGCCTGCACATAAACTTCTTTTGTTGTTCTTTTTTTGGCTAAAATTCTTAAGTTCTTTTTGGGCTGCCAGTTTGCACTGTCCATGATGATTTAAATTAGTTCTTCCCATAGGAAAGCAACAAGCACCTTCTGGATTTGATTTTTTGGTTGCTCTCACATGGAAAAACATGCTAGTTGTAAACAGACTACTTTACAGAAACACTGGTACAGGATGTCTCTCCCAGCATCTGTTCAGCAACATTTGGCATCTAAGCAGATTTGTTTGATTCTGAGCTGTTGCAGTAAAAATTTCTAGATGAAGAACCTTTTTTGTGACCTATTTTCAGTTTGAACAATGCACTGAAGCTCATAGTGAGCTAAGCGGAAGGTCTGTCAGGACCAAAAACTTACAGTACTCTTTTACTATTGGACAATTCTAATTATTTCTTTAGTAGATTCTCAGGAATGAATTATCTTAATAACTTTTTTATTTTATTTTTAATTTTTCCATGTCAGTGCAGGCTGGCAAGTATACAAGAAGCCTTCAAATCTGTAGTAAGAGTATGGTGAATGTGTGACTTGAATGGTGTGAACCTAAGACTGCCTAAATGACAGCTAAGCACTCACATTTAAAGCTCATCCAATGGGGCTGCCATTCAACACCCGACTTGTGTCTTACATTGCAGTAGGGAGAGTACAAGTTAATCAGCAGGTGAGTTTCTGGTTGTAAGCTGTGACTCAAAGGGATGGGCTGTCTGAGGAAGCTCTGGACCCACAGGGGGATGTAAGAGATTAGACTTGCAACTCAGAATGGTTCAGGTATTTTTGCTTCTGGTTTTGGACAAGGATATGCACTAAATGCCCCCTTTAAAGCACTGCCAAGGCTGTTTCCTTATGCTTCTGGCTTAGCCATGTTATATTATGGTGAGCACATCAGTATGGGTGGGTGCAATGTAACATGGAAGAGAACTTGAACTTAATAGAATGTACTTAAACCAGTACAACGTATTTCTGTGTGTTGTTCAGATGGTGGGACATCTGTGTGTTTTTTAGCTTTCTACTATTGTAGATACACATTGTGAGATTGTATTTGCTCAGATTATAGCATTGAATTGAAAAATGGAAACAATGGGAAAAGTACCATTGCCTCCTCATAATACATAAAAATGTGATTCAAAATGATACTTGGAGTTAATCAGTGAGGCTGTAGACCAGATGTGAACCATTATCATTAAGTCATTGACCACAAGGAAGATTTATTTACCTGCTTGTCTCCAGTGCAGCAATAAAATATGTGGGTGTCTAGAAACATGTCACAGTTGTCCTGCTGTTGTGGGGTTATAGGACGTGCTGTCCCTTTAAGTAGCTAGCTTTTAACACTGTTTTTAATGATTATGTGTTTAGTTACTCGATTCCTTAGCTTAAATAATTGAAGTAGAATATGCAGGTTAACTTCTATGACTTGTTTGTAGGTGGAAGCTGATGAAAATCCTTCTCATTTTGCAGTTTTTCCCTAGGGAAAGTGACAATATTTTTCATGTTTCCTAGAGCAGCCAGCCTCTTTTCTATGCTGCTGTTCAATAGGATGAACTAAGCTCTCTGAGATCAGCAAAAAAGATATTTGAATTACATAGACTATTAAAAAGGATTAAAAAAGTAGCTAGCTACACATTTTAATACAATAGATATTTTGCTGGTGAAACATTCCTGTATAAGCAATTGTATTGCTTGAAGTCCACAAACTTTTAATGCTCCTTTCATTTTTTTTTCTGTAATTCCACATAGTATTTACAATTACCTAGAGTTACCATTGAATAAAATCTAGTCTGCTTTAATTTCTTAATGGTGATCCTCCTATGCAGTCTTACCTTCTGTTGACCTACATTTGATGTGCAGCTCTCTTCTGAAAAGCTGACACTGTCTGTTGAAAAGCATCATTTAAAATGGACTTACTGCTCAGCATGCCCTCTTAGAGTGAAAAGTCAGCAAAATAAAAAAGCATTTCTGCTTTTTCCTATGCACAGCTTGGAGGTAATAATCTTAAAAAGATGTACAGGACATTTGCATTGCGTGTTGTTTGGGACTGGTTGTTGAGCTTCTGTAAGATCATGGAGGGGTATAATTGCAGAAGGTGTGGTGGCGGTTTCACAGGCCCCAGCAAAGTGGGGTGGTGAGATTTATTCCAGCAGAAAGCCTCTCCTCAACTGGTTAAGATCTGTTTGAAGGCAAATGAGAGACACATTCCATCCTTCATGCTGCATAAGCAGTGCTGGTGAGTAGCATTGGAATAGGGCCTGAAAGATGTACCAGATTTGTAAGCTTTCCTGGCTGGCTTACTTTTCTTTGAAGGAAGCTTATTTGAAAGTGCCATTTATGTATGTGTTGACTGGCAAGGAACATTCTGGATGGAAACACTAGCAGCTGTGAGGCTGAAGACATTAATTTCTCCTCTGATTTTTTTTTGACTGTTAGCTTCCCTGTAGGTAGAGTAATACTAGTTTTGGTGTCAGTTCTGACTCTGAGTTTTCTTTAGCCATTATCAGGGTTGGAAGTAGAAGTAGTAGGTGGGAAAGAGAATGAATAACAAATTTTTGAGTATCTTAATCAAGAATCACTAGAGACAATTGGTGAGGCATCAAGAATAAAAGTAGCCTCAAGCCAGCTAAGTTATGGAAACTGATTTGTTTAATAGTACAATGACACAAAATCCATTTATCAAACTGTGGTCAAGAAATGGTAATGATGCTGGGCTTTGTGGAAATAACTTGCTGAGCAGGATTTCAAAAAGAAATAGGTTGGATAAACTTTGAAGATATTTTGTAAGATTTGAGACTTGCTCAAAGTTTAAGTTGGTGGAACTCCTAATTGAAACTGTTATAATGGAGCACCATGGTAAGAAAAGACTGCCAGAACATGCTGGCAGGATGTGGAAAAAGCAGTGAGAATTTGCATGCTGCAGAGTAAATCAGGCTGTAAACTGGGAAGGAAAATAGAAGAATGATTACTTTGAATCTAGGAAGGACCTTACAATTTAATTAAAATAAGCTTGTAGGAAATAATGCATAAAATTTCACAAATCATGAAAGAGCGACCTATCTTAATCTTTGTCCAGGTTTTGGAAAGATAACTGTGAGAAATGAGAGAGGTATACTAACTCTGAAAGTAAGAATAATACCTGAGGAAGAACAAAATATATTTTGTGCAACAAAGAACAGTGACTGGGAGAAGTTTTCCATAGACCTTTCTATCTAGTTACTAAACAATCACCTTGAACAAAAATGGAACTTAGATGCTTCTGACTTTGCCCAGTCATGCAGAAACCAATACTCTGTAATGAAAGTTAAGATAAAGGATGTGTGACTCAGTCATGTTGGATCCAGGGTGGAATTTGTGTCATAGGTTGTGCAGTGGGGGAACATGCTTACTAAATATGTCCGTGAGCTAAATGGATTTGCCTCAGGAAACAAAACTATGTATTCTATGGCTGAAAATTATTTCAGAAAGATATGCTATCATAGAATAACATTAATTGCTGTAGATAAGGGGGAGAAAAACGTCAAACTAAGTGAAAATACAGGAAATACTCTGGGACAGGTCAGATTTTCAGAAAGGACGTAAAGGAAGCCATTAGGCAAAGGGTAAAACTAATATTTAGCATGGATCAGTGTAAGAAAGAATTATGTTACCATGTTTAAAGAAAGGTGCCTCCACCTCACTTGGTCTAAAATGGAAGCCTTTTTGCATCCAATCATTACTCTATGGTCTTTCATATCGTTATTTCCACATTCTAGAAATAACATGCCAGGGAGCCACACCTTAATGTGTTATTTGAGCCACAGATTGTGTGCTGAATACTAAAGGTGCTAACTGCCCATAATAGATGTGTTTGATCCTTATGACTTGCTCTACCAAAATACTGGCATCCAGGGGCTGTTCTAGTGTGTGGTGCTGTCAGCTGAAACGCTGCTTCATGAGAAATGTTATCAGGTTTTAGGTTGTGAGATCACTCCTGTTACAACAGGAGAAACCTCAACCAGATCCTGTGCTACAGTGAGGGTTGATGTGACCTGCTTAGCTGCACCTGAGGACACCTGGTGCCTTTTCACCACTGGAGATGTTAGAGGAGTATCTGGAACTTCAGTTACCCAAGAGGGCATTATTGATGGGGAGCCACATGACAGGAGTGTGAAGGGTTGAGCAAAACTCAGAGGTTAAATCTGCAGAGGTACATCTTTTAATATGGATGGTACTGTAACTGACTGCATGATGACTTCGATTTACATGTTGGTTTATCAAGACTCCTTTCTTTCAAAGAAGAGAATGATTAGAGCGCATTAGAGCCTGACAGATGGAGTTCCTTCCCTGCGTCTCATATTTCCTTTTCAAAAGTAATCTTGGTTTATGTGCTCAATAAAAATATATAAAAATCATAATCACAAGATTATTCCAAGTCTTTTTCTTGGTTGCTTTCACCTAAAATACTGCAGATGTACTCTGTTAGGCTGGTATGTAATATTTCAGTGCTAATTGGATGTGTTCTTTTCTCATTTGTATTTCCTCTTAAATATCAATGAAGTGCTTTGAAAATTTAATCAATGGTATAAAAATAATATTACATCAACTTCCATACTTTGTTTTTCTGTTAAAAAACCCAATAAATATTGCTTCGTCTGTTAGTTCTAAAGTGGCTAACTGCTTTTACTACTATAAAAAAGAGTTATAAGAGACAGATGTGAAATCTTTTTACCTCTCTTCATTATAGTTAATTCTTATGGCAGTTCAATTTGCCTGAGATTAATTTGGCCTGTGAGTGGCCCCACTCAAAGAGCAAATATCAAGCTAATTCTTGAGAGAAGTTTGAAAGCGTGTGGTTTGGGATACTTAAACATTTCTCAAAGTTTCCAATTTTCTAATCTTGAAGATAAGATTTCTCCTGGCCCATGAGGAAAAGCCAAGGAGTTTTGAATTCTATACCACTGTTTCCTTGATCCTATGAGATGATAATTTGATAGTATATCTCTAATCTGGCTCACCAAATGCTTTTTGTACAGTCATAGTATACAGAAATGCAGAATCCCACAATTTCAGACTCAGGAAACTTAGCAGAAGTTTCACCTTCTATTTGATGGCTTTTCTGTGCCAAACTTCCAGATTCTGATGAGGAACATGTCATGATCACCTTTTTCTCCCCCAAATGATCTACATTTAGACACATTAAATATCTGCATAGATATTAGCATCTAGAACTTTTTCTATCTCTACCATTATCTCATCTAGCTTTTAAACTTTTTTTTTCCAAACAGAATCCTAATCTGTCACTTGCCATCTCACTGGGGTAGCATAGCAGGAAAAACACATTTTCTCACAAAATCTGGATGATGATAAATTGATTTTTTTTTTTAATAGGAAGCATCAGAAGGCTACTAGATTGCATAGCATATTTTTACACATTGAAAGCCATACTTTAAGTACATATTACTACAGTTTAGACTGTTGGAAAAAAATGTATAGGAGTTTTGTTGTTCTGAAGGTTCAGTGAGAGGTCTTATGAAGTAACAGCAATGGCACATTCCACTGTTCAGTGTAGGGAAACTGTCAGAAGATGAATTTGAAGAGGAGAAAGCTCAAGGACTGCATTTATTTTCTTTGATTCCTTGGATATGTGTGGTCTTGTTGTGCAACCACAGATATAACAGAATGGCTCTGTCCAGGGAAAGAAATATAAGATGCTGGTTCACATAATTTGGGACAGAGGAAATGACAGGTAGTGGAGAACGCCCTTACTTGCAATGGTCTAGTCAGGTCTTTTCATCATAGTTCTCATTCAGAGACCTGTAAAATCAGAAATGACCAAGTCACTGCCAAAAAATCTGTATTTTGCAAGTGCACTTTACAGTTTGCTCAAGCTGAAAATAAAAAGTGAATTTCATCTTGGAAGAAGTGTTTGAAAGGACGTTTTAAGAAAAATGATATGCAAATATGATTGAGGTTGGTAATTAGCTATAAATGCTTGTCTTCTGGGAAACTGAACTAGAGTAGAAACCAGAATGCCAAAGACTATCCCTCAAAAGGTTATAAAACATCAGTATTCTGAGATCCCAAGTGCTGGTATTTTTGGCTTTCATGAAGATTAGTTCATTTAATTATATTTAATTTATTGATTGAAATAAATTTAGTTGATATAATTGTATTTAATTACAGTACTCAGTTTCTTGTTCAGAGTATTTTGATTTATTAACAATTGTTGAAAATATTTGTCATACCCAAGATGAAATTCTGTCCACCGAGATGAGTGGCAGTATTGCCATGGACTTGAAAGAAATTGATCTCTTATCTACTAGACCCTCCTGTAAGAAGTAATTATATTGTATTAAAACAGGGAATCAGTGAGCCAAATTTTCAGTGAAAAGATGAAATACTTGTTAAGTCCAATCTTCACTTATTAATATGTTAACAGCATAGCTGACTTTAAAATGTTAGGTTGCTCAGTTCAAGTGCCAGAAGCCAAGAAATGGTAGATCTTAGTCTTGTGGGTACATAATAAAACAGTTCCTAATTAGGTAAATATGTACTGTCTTATCATGCCATATGATGTTTAGCTGTCTAATTTATTGATTAGATCTTTTTTCCCAAGCTTTTGTTCTTTTGTATAATTCACGTTTACATGCAAAAATTCGTGATGTATAGAATCCAAAAAAGTAAGAAGGCAAATCTTTCTTAAGAGGAAAAACATATCTTATCTATAGAGACATCTTTTATAAACTCTCTGCAAATGGAACTTTTTATTTCCCAAATAATTTATATTGATGCTTTTTAGTTTTTTACATCTTGCTTATAAAATGAACTTATGATTAAATAAAGTTATTGCAATTAAATTAATAAGATTGTCACTTTATGTATGTACAGACAGTGGAATTGTATTGATAGTTTTCTCTTGTCTCCAGCAGCCCTGCACTGGTGGTTTTCTGTGATCTCCAGTATCTTAAAGGGAGGTGAGGATAAAGGTGGGAATAATTACTTTGCTAACAGAGTGTAGTTTTATGGTACCAAACCTCCATCAAGAGACATCTAATACTACTGAAGTGTGTCCCCTCTCCTCAAAACCCCCTTTCAAACTGAGTTAAGTAGTAGAGATTGGCACTAATGCTGGTATTAAATTGCATTGGAATGTTGAACAGAGGACTGGCAAGAAGTGAAAAAGACATTGATTTTTATCCATATTCACAGTAATTTTGACCTCACAGTGATAATGGAAAACGGTAAATATACTCTGTATGAAATGGAAGACTGCTTTTCGCAGCTGTTACTGCATCAGTATTGGCTCTTTGATGCTTGTAATTCAAGTACATTAGACTTTTTTTTGGTTTTTATTTTTTTGGAATGGGTCTAAAACAGAGTAAGAACTGAGATTTTCTCACTGTGTATTTTTAAGATTAAGAAATATCTGATTTGAAGCCACAGACACCTTATTTGAAAGAAGAATCACGCTGATGCTTTACATATGTTCATGCCTGTGATTAAAATTTTTTTACATATGCATCCATCTCCTTTAGGTGCTCTGCTGTCTCTGTCTGAAAATAGCAGTGCTATCAAAGTGACAAAGGCTAGGTTGAACTCCTAAGGGGAGTAATTATAGCAGCACAGAACAGAAGGTAAAATTATAATTTGTTTGCTTTTTTATAACGCGGCACCAAATATTTATCATAGTATCAGTAAAAAGGCCATAAACATTATGAAGATTTTAGAATGTAACAGTAAATGAACTTGTACTGCAATGAAAACTTAGGTTTCCTTAAGAGACAAAAAAAAAAATTTCTAACAATGTTTTAGTCACAGTATAAAATATTCCAGGTGTAGCCTTCTGCTGTCTAGTTTTATTAAAAAAAATTGCTACTTTTATCCATGACTATCCTTACACATTTGGATAGACCATTCTCAGACTAAGCTCTGTCAGAGCTTACTGCATCAGAAGAGAGATGTCAGACATGCATCAAAGATAAACAGTGGTTTTAGGAAAAATCTAGATCTCAGTCTCTATGTCTGCCTATGTTAGTGTAAAGGAATATTTTGTTAATCTGCAGTTATTTGGGATAGTCTGGACCATGGCAGTAACAAATTTGATCTTTTACCCTGTACACTTTTCACAAGAGACAGCTAGGGTTTGTGTCTTTTCCTTATTTTCTTTATTGCCCTTTATGTGCAGTTCTCAGCACAGGTAGTTAAATATTTGTTCAATGCATAAAAATACATATTTCAAACAACATGTAGGTGAGCTCTTCTTGCAAGTTAATGCATAGAGTGATTATCCTACTTTGAACAGGTACAGCCATGGGAAAGACACAGACCCTGGTCAAATCACATAATTTTTCATATCTGTCAGCCACAATGTTTTTCTCCCATTCTACATTCCTCTGAAATATTATCTGTCTGGCTGGTAAAATTTGAAATTGGAACATAACAGATCTTCAATGTGATTTTGGTCCAAAGACTTAAAAACTGATTGGAGTTTCTTCTACCATGTTCTCCAAATACTCATTGTACTTCTGTGGATAACATATATGGCTCTTGAGTTGAGGTAAGGGGAGTAAAAAAAGGCATAAATGGGCATGAAGTTTATATGCAGCATTAGGATCCATATGTTGAAGTATGTTATTAATTGATAAATTCATGCTTAAGGAAATCTTTGGTAAGCATTCATGCCAGCTACTGAGTCATGCTCATACACTGAAACTAAAACCAGGAAATAATGCTTAACTCTATATACAATTATGACTTAATTGTTGCATTGATTGAATTTGGTGTATTATGCTAATACACATCACAAAATATCAACAAATATGGTTTTATATTGATTATAGACCACAGTTATATGTAGTATCAAATGGAATTGCATTCTCTGCTTTTAAAACTTGGTTCTGATATTGTCATATGGAAAGCAGATTCTTCTATAAACTTAGAATTAAAAATATTTAGCACTACTCATCCATAACATGCTCCAAAGTACACTTACAGTTAGTCAGTATTCATGTATCAAATAGGAAAAAGTCCTGATTTTTCAGATTACTGGGTTTAAACACCTGTCTATAAATTTTGAGCTGAAGTCTTTTGAGTCATGAAGAATTTAAGTATGTTATACTGGAATATATGTTATTAGTAAATTTATCCATACAATTAATGAATTTCTGTATGGATAGAGTAAGTGCTGTAAGCAGTAGCAGATTCCAGGTTTTACTCCCAGATGGGGGCAGCATTGGTTTAGAAAGAAAACCAGGAGTCAGGTAGTCCTGGGCTGCTGCTCCCTGAGGAAGAACTGAGTGTTTCCTGATAAGCTCTCAAATCAGACTGATAAATCTGTATGTTAAATCTGTATGTAAAATGTTAGTCAGATCAGCGTCCTACATAATCACTGCTTGTTGAACTATTTGTCTAATAAAATTATTTTAACCAAGAATTCATCAAAGAGGAAATTTTCATAGGAAAAAAGGTACATCTAAGGTACCCACAAAAGGTACATTTAAGGATAAAGGTTTATCCTTAAAAGTATGCAGCTGTTGTTAATCCTATCAGGAAATTAATTCTTGGCCTTGCTTAAATATAAACTTAAAATATTCTTCAAATATCACCATATGTTTTCCAAGAATTTCATATTGCCAGTGTTTGGTTACATAAAGAATTGGAAGAAACAAGGCTGGTGATGTAGGGATTGAAGGTGACTGAGTTTACTGCCAAGAACCTTCAAGAGCACTGTCCTCTAGGTGCTGTCTGTGGTGCATTTTTGGGTTTTCCATAGAGAGAAATTCCTTCAGTCAGACAGTGCTTATGCACACTCACCTCCCCGTCTCGGAGGATCACTGCAGCACATAGAGGGGTATTATTATTAGTCCTGGAAAATGGGGAATACCTTGAGTAAATGGCAGAGAAAGGAAAAAAATATAAAAGAGCAATTAAATAATATTTTGGATCTGTTACAGGTGCGGCCTAGACCAATTTCGTTGCTTGGAATTAGATAATCATATTTCTTCAGTTTAGTTCATTGTTAGCGTTTCCACAGTGTAAAGATAAAAGCTGCACAAAGCTATTGAATTTGTAAATTCAATAGTAAACCTTTTTTTGTAGATTGTTTTTCTGTGGTTAGAGCAAAGTGAGAGGAGAGACATTCCGTGTCTGCTCCTGTAGAACTGCCAGAAGAATTAGTCTTGAAATCTGCTGCCAATTGCTTGCCCATTTATTAACTGGAGGAAGCCATTCCTCATTCAGTCTGAAAATAAAGGTGTGGCAATCAGAAAATTTGCATCTTTCTTTGTATTACCAAGACTGGTGATCAAAGTCTTGTAAGAATAATTGGTGACGCTTGCTGCAGAAAATGTCTTCCTTCAAATAGGTTACCTGTCAGCTATAAAATTCCCTTCTGAGACAAAAGCAAGCTGGAGAAATGTACCTGTAAAACTTTGCCTCTGTGTGCATGAAGTTTTTGTGAAAGTGTACATAACCCAGGGTATTTGGCATATATGTATTTAACATGTATTATATATAATACATGTATTTAATATATATGTTTGTGTTTAAAAGTGTAGACTGTTTGGATGTACAAAGGCCTCCAGAAGTGTGTTATAATGGGGATGGAATTATGATTATGACAAGTAGGGAAATGACACATTTCTCCTCAGACATGCCTGCCTTCATAATTCGTGCCACGAGGTTTTTACATGAAGAATTCCACAAAAGTGTTCAAGGTGATGGCTTTTGGCTTTATGAGTAGGGCGAGGTCAACAAAGCAAACACCCTACTCTTTTCTCTCCAATTTAGTGTTAATTAATTATGCAGGTGTGTTCCCATGTTGAACATTATCTGAGGAAGCTCATAGGCTGCATGTTTTTTTCCCCCGCATCTACAGGTTCTGAAATGCCTCCGTGTGTTCTGGGAGAGCTCATGTAACAAAAACACGTCTCTGGTACAGCAAAGGGGACTGAGGTCTAGATAAGGTTGAATAAGGCTGAAATATTTCTGGATGACTGAACAAATTAACTGTTGTACATACAGGATATCTTGCAGCAGGTGTAAAATTATGTTATTTTCAACCTTTGTGCAAAAATTGCAGAAAGAGAAGAAGACTAAGTCCAAATACTTCCTAGGGAGAGAAAAGCTAGAGGAAAGATGGGGAGGCACCATGTTCATATTGCCTATACTTTATCTGCATCTGCATTGCAGAGAGAAAGGATAATGACAGCATACAAAGGCACTCCTGAGAAGTCTTTAACCAACTCAGCTAAACACTGATGCCTTAAAGCCCTGCTAATATCATCATCAGAAAGGGAGGGAACATTCAAAGAGGTTAGTGACACCCTTTTTACTGAAAATAAGTCTGAAACTGTGAGAATGGGTATTAAAAATGCAGACTAATATTTGTTAATGTAACACAACTGATGGCAAATTTGAGAGCCACCATTTCCCTAGATGGATGTCAATTGTACATGCTATTCCTAATACTGCTTAATGATGGCACCATTTATGTGGTCACTGTTAGAAATGCTCTCAAATTCTCAGAAATTATTTAGGGAGTAAAAAAGGGGTCTGAAATGACAGCATTTCTTCTTTTACCTGATTATTGTAGATAGGCTGTTGTTGAAAGATCAGTTTATAAACTTAATAATTTGCCGGACTTTTTTTTAAGGACAATAAACCACCATTTTTTTCTTGCATTTGCTTCAGGAATATTAGGTATGAAACAAAACAAAATAAATGGCTGCAGATATTTCAAGGTATTTTGTGGCTATGCACATCTGCAAAAAATGGAGGACTAAATATTACAGTACAAAAGAACAGGATTTTCTTGCTCTTCCCTTTTTGTGGTAGATTCTTATAATTGGAACAAGTGAGCTATTAAACAGACATGGTTGTTTTGATTGCTCAAAATATTCCTAATGTTTTATGCATGCAGGTGGATTGCAAATGTATCATGACTAATTTATTTCTCAATTAATGTTAGTCCATTAACTAAAATATTTGTCTACTTGGGTTTTTTTATTAGACAGTAAACTAACTCTGATTTTATGCTGACACATTTCAATGTCCTCATTGAAATAATATTTGTAGAAAAAAAGATACTTAATCAGATTTATCTTGGTGAAACTCCTTTGACATTGGCCATATCTGACAAAGTCCACCAGGTTTTATTGCATGGGATTGACTGTAGTAATCTGTGACTGAACACTAATGTTGTGTTCTTCATCATATCAGGATATGAATAACATTTACAAATGTATTTAGCATATAAATGGAAAACCAAATCTTATTGTCAAAAAGGAAATTTGTGTAGAATGTAATTTTTAAGCCTTGTTTGCTGTATTTACACTTATGGAAGCTTCTCTTTACTTTTACTATTCAGAAAACCTGTAGTATCAAAGCCTTAAAAATTGTTAAGTTTAGCCCAAAACAGATGATGATGAAATTTATATTAAAGACATGACTACCCTGATATCTTTAATTTGTGACATATTCAGTGCTAGTAATGCATATAACTCTTGATTGGGGAATACCAGAAGAGGGTTAGCTTTTGTCATGCAGCCTTTTACTGTTTTATCATGGAGCAGAAGTATAGGAAACAGAGGCAGTGTTTAAAGGCAGTCAAAGGCCTTTAGACCTTTTATTTCATCTTTAATAAAGAAGTATAGTTCATGACTTAATTGTACCTTCTTTTAAGCTACAAACTGATTTACTCTTTTCATGATGTGTACAAAGCAGACTGCTGGTCCTTTTAAAAGATGTCTTATTTTTGGTAATATAAGTGAAACCAAATATGTCTGAGATACAGTATGATGGTACCAGGATCTTGTGAAAGCTATCAAGAAGTCAATTCAAAATAGAAAACACCATGCAATTTTTGGTGGAAGCTTTTTCATCACAAAGGGCTTAATAGTGTCAGTATCCATCAAGGACTTTGGTGACCCTGATCCTTATTTTTGCTTCTGGTCAAGATGCAAAAGTTGTTGAGGTATGGGAAGTCTGGATCCAGGTGAATGGCCAAGTACTGATTGCTGATCTTGCAGCAGTCTCTCCTTAAATTCATGTTACACTTTGTGGAAAATGTCTGTTTTATCCTCATACAGAATAAAATAAACTTCTCAACGTTGAAATATTTTCACTGAAATGGTATTTTTATTTTTGTAGCTGATATACAGGTTTTTACTAGGGTAGAGTTGATTTTCTTTGTAGTAGCTGATAGGGGGCTGTGTTTTGCATTTGTCCTGGAAACAGTTTTGATAACACAGGGATGTTTTAGTTACTGCTGAACACAAGAGTTAAGGTCTTTTCTCATCCTTACCCCACCCCAAGGGGTGGAGATAAACCAAGGAAGCCGAGGGTGCACAAGAAATTGGGAAGGGGCCCAGAGGATGGCTGACTCACCCTGACCAAAGCAATATTCCAAACTCAACCCCTGAGTTTTTTCAGTTTTACTACTCAGATTCTCTCCCTGATCCTGCTGGTGCAGGAGTGAGCAAGTTGTTATATGATGCTTAGTTGCCAGCTGGGATTAAACTACACCTCCTGCCCAGTCTTTTAAATGTTGTGCTTATGTTCAAGGTGTCTCCAGGGCACCATCTCCTCCCCTAAGGGCATAGAAGCTAGATAGAGCATATTTCATTGTTCTATCTTTATCTTTCATCAGCACAGGCCTTTGTCATATATTGTTTCTACAATTTCTTTGCAGCCTTTCCTCACTCATATATTGGTGTGAAGAGCTGCTCAGTAAACCAGATTTAGCAGCCAGTTTATGTCTGGGAAAAGAAAAAGTAGAAATGCCTACCCCTTTTACCATCTCTTCTACTTACAGTGTGTATAAAGTGCTTAGACTAACAAACTCCTTACCTATCCCCTAGGTGGCAGGGTGAAATGTAACATCTTAATAGTAAAAGCCAGGTGAAAATATTGACCTGAAAAAACCTCAGCTCAATGAGGGTTTTCTTCTCAAGGCAAAACTCAGCTCAATGTTTTCAGGAGGATTTGCTCAGGTCCAAAGCTCTTTGCTTTGCCTGGAGATCACACAGTGTGTCATTCATGTTACCTATCTGTGCTTTGTATTTTTCACTGATGACGGAGATCGCACAGTGTGTCATTCATGTTACCTATCTGTGCTTTGTATTTTTCACTGATGACTATTCATCATGTCTGCTAACTGGGAAGAAGTGTAATACTAGTTAAGAACTTTTCACTTTGGACAATCTCAAAGTCAGGTTCTGGCTTTTTATTGTCTTCAGAAGCTATGAATCTGAACCAAACCTGTTAACCCTTTGAAAAGATATGTTCTACCTAAACTCTAAAACATTTTGAACTGTTTTTCACTTCAAGAATAAACTTAAGATATGCTTTGTTTTTTTAAACTTAAACAGTTTCTAGCATGATGCTTTATTTTTTTTAAACAAAAGTTTCCTATTCTCATGCTAGCTTTCCATCTTTCTCAAGCAATAGTGACTGGAGGAGAATGGAGCAAAAGTTCTGTGAGCAATATCTTGTTCCCTTTTTATTTTTTCTCTGTTTTTCCTTGGAAATCTGTAACAATACCACCATTTTTGTGGCCTGACTTAATGTTAGAGTAAGGTAGCGAGCAAATTTCCTGAGCAGCAGCTTTTCAAAGAATTGGAACCATGTCCACAGAAACTGTTCCACTAAATGTCTCAGTTTCTTCCCAAAAGTGAATGCTTCTATGCTACAAAGAGGAGAACTTGAAAACTAACCTGGGAAATTCCTATTTAGCTATACCATTTCTTATAGGCATAAATACCAGATGTGGAGTAGTGAATTTCTCTTACCTTTGGGAGTCCTGGCTGTATACATGCAGATTAACTTTGGGGGAGGTACCTATAATTCATCATTAAATAGTTCTGTAATCTCACTGAATTTTTATGGTTTCATGAAGTATCTAATTAAGTCTCTGATTGTTTTGAGGATTTTTTAAATGTAAATCTTTGCCTCTCTAGATACATATAAGGAAAACATGGAAGAGAAAGTGTAGAATTAAGAAATGACATGATTTGTGAGCCAAAAGAGCAGCTATTTAGAACTACAGGATGTCAGTTTCATAAATGAATATTGTAGTAGGACTATCACTAGCTAAAGAACTTCAAAATTATTTTTTTGTTTATTGGTGAAGGTAAAAAATGATATTAATATCTCCTACAAAATTTGTACTACTGTTAGTTAATCTCTTTATATAAGGAGATTTAACTAAAATTTGTGCCTTAGATTTTTCAAGGCAGCTGAGTGGTAAAGTATGGCCTTTATAGATTTATCATGGAGCATGCAGTACTGTGTAGAGCGACCTGAAGAAAAAATTTTATATGATGGCTTGAAATGAAAGGGGGGGGAGAATTATACTGGAAGTTGCTTAAATGTTTATCAGAGTAAATTTGTGCAAGGATGATGCCTGTGGGAAATCTGGCTGCTGAATGAAGTGCTGCTCTAAGTCTAGACAAACATGGCTGCATTTCATGTCTTGTTCAGTACACATATACTTATAGCAATCAGGAAAAGCAAAGGAACAGGCAAATGCTCTTTCCATCCATTTTCTTCCACTCTGCTGATCCTTAAGATGGCCATTACAGCCATAGGCACAGGTTTTTTGGTGAGTCTGATATGTGCAGTGCTCTACTTTATGCCTCAGATGTGGCATTTTGATCTTATTTCGTATCTTTCTTGGGATGAAAACAAATATTTCTTCTCCATAAAAAAGAAATTTGATAAATTTTAATTTTTTGAATATATCACTAGATTTCAATCTTAAAAGGTATATACTGTGTTGTGTTTCTTACCCTTACTCAGCACTTTCACGTGCCCTTTCTTTTAAGCGCAGGAAAGAGCCCTGTGACTCTTGCAGGTCTTAAGGGTGTTGTCAGTGCAGATCAGTGTCACCCTGGTAATGGTGTATCTGACTGAGCAGAGGAGTGTGACATGAGCAAGTCAGTGTGACATGATTGAGAGTGTCAAAGATTTCATACGTGTTACTTTTCAGAATCTATTTGCTGGTTCTTTGGATGTTTTCTCTGACCCACCACGTGAGTTTTATTTGATGTCTCTTGTAATCATTAGTGAAAAGTCATGAACCACTTTGCTTACTGGATGGAGGACCTGGAAGAAAAAAAGCCTTAATTTCAATCCTTATGGTGTATAAAATTACTTGACCCAAGTTTGCTACACAAGAGTAAGGGACAAGAAGAAAGAGCAACTTAAAAACTCCAAACGAATAATGCCCCAGTGTTTTTAAGAATTTGTGAAGTCTTGTGTGGCAAGTTGCACACGCACACAAACTCTGGCATTTTTATATATGCCAGGAGCGTACACAAATGCACTGGAAAGGTGAAGGTGGCCTGGGTGTCCCATTCCATTCTAAATCGTACTTAGAATAAACACCTATTTTTCCTAAAAAAAAATCTGCTGTTTGGAGACCCAGGGGAAAGTTTGAAGCTGTAGGCTCCAGTGAGCGCACTCAGCACAACATGCTTTGCTGTGGCAATAGGCCCTAAACAAAATAAAAAAAACCAAAGTCTTCCAGGGTAGTTTTTCCCCATAAACAGAAATAATATATTGTGACTTGCCTGATAGTTTTCAGGGGCTCCAAAGCCATATTACAATCTGTTAGTTAAAAAGAAATACGCTTTATAGAATTCCACTAAGAAAGGTCTGCTGTTGTGAAAATGTAATTCCATGTTGGTTTATATATTATAGAGTACTGGAAATTTAATATGTAATTCATCATATGCAATTGATGCAATATTGTGTTGCTATTCCATGCAGCTAGGGGCAGCTGGTGTTCCTTAGATAAGCTTTGTGTGAGTAAAATAGATGATTTTAACAGAATCTGCTGGATGAATCATTGTTAACAGATTAGGAGCCCAAAAAATTGAAGGAAGAAGCCTCTAGGAAAATGATTGCCAGTTGTTAGATAAAAGAATTACAGTAACAATGTTGTCCATAAACTTGATGTCTGGCTAATTATTGATAATATTACACTCAAAGAGGAAAATGCAAAGGGAGATAACGCAAGCTATTACAGTAAATGTTAGGACTTACTGGAGGGAATGTTCTGTTTCCATCTTACCATATTGGCTGTAGACTTTGTATGTGTGGAAGTCTTACTAGCACTCCGCAGACATGAGCTGTAACAGTGAGCTGCTAGCTTTTTACCCTAAGATGAATTAACAAGGCCTTCATGGATGTTCATCAAAAACTAAAATCAGATCTTAAAGTGGGAGGGCCATGTCAACTTACTGCTTTTTGCCACTGTAAAATAAGTGGATTAATAAGGTAAACAATAAAAGACTGGATAAGAAATCTTGTTCTGGAGAAATAATAAGAAAATTCAGTCTTTCTTTGGCAAACATGTCTGAAGGCACCCTTCTGTGCCCGAGTTTTACAAGGTGCTGAGAACCTGATATTATGTTGTATGTGCTACAATATCCACAGCCTTATGACTGAGCTGGAGAATAAATGCCAACTGTGATTACAGTTTTCTTGCTTCTAACAATTTATATCAGATTTAACTTCTCTTGGAGCCTACTTCTTTTGGGTTTTAGGTTAATAGACACAAAATGGGTCTGGTGTCTGCTCGCACCTTACTCTTATGAACATTAGTTAATATCCACGCTATCACAACAATGGTCCAAACTATTCCTCTTAGAAAACATAGCTAATTGTAACTCCAGGAGCAGGGAAATCACATTTTGAACTGAACAAACTGCTATCTCACTGAAGTGTCAGATGTCAAACTCCTCTTTGCTAGGAGGCAGTTACTGAAGATGGTGGTAAAACGTTAATGTAAATTTGACCTAAGCTTTTTCTCATCTCACCATTCTGCTCATATGTTTTACAGCTAGTATTGCTGCAGCTGTCTCTTCTCATTGAGTTCAGATGTCTTAAAGGAAAACAAAGTTCTGAGGGAATTCCCCCTTGAGACCCAGTCTACTCAATCAGAGCCTGGAGAAATTAGAAATGGCAAGTGAAAATGTAAAAAACCCCAGTGTAGGTGAAGACTGGATAATTGCAATGTATGTGAACAAGCAAGTTACTCAAAGACTTGGCTACTGATTGACACAAAAACACAAAATGCAACTAAATGGCCCAATTTCCAGAAATAAGAGCTCGTTACTGAGTGCTTGCAGTTGCACCCACTAAACGAGTTACACAGGCAGACTTTTGCTGCACATAGCCATTGAGATACTCGCCCTAGTACCTAAAAAGCATTCAGTGGTAGAGGTCTACAGTGTGATTTCAGGGAAATGAAATGGAAAAATTGCTTGCTCAGAACACATTAAATTTTTTTTAGGTTTGCCTTGAAGCAAAAAATTATGACAATAGCACTTTTGCTTTTCCTTGCTTATCTTAATTCTAGAAATGACAGATATCTGCATCTATACAATTGTGTCCCAGATATTTTAAGTTCTTTTATGCACAAGAAAAATTGTATTGCAGTGAAAGTCTATTGCCATAAAGATTGTCTTTGGTGATGGGGTTGAGAACAAATGTGGGACATGTTTGCCTGTCCATCTGAATGAACTTCTCTTGCAGTTTTAAAAATTGTAATTTTGTGTAGTCCTTTTTCTCTTTTAATCTTCTGGGAGCTATTGATGTCAACGGAAGATAAAGCTATTAAAACTAGTGTAGCATATGACTCCAGAAATAAGGGAAGTAATGGACTTTATTACTGTAAAATATTTATAGTTAATTCTGCATGCTAGTTACTTTCAAACTTCGTGCTTGCTGTTCTATGCACAACAGCAGTCTGAGTTACAATCCACTTAATGCTGTTAGAATATGGTAAACAAGCATTATGCTACTGTGAATACTTGAGCTAAACCATGCTCTTGAATTTGGAGTTCTTGCCATTAGAACAGACTGAGTGGGTGTTATGCAAGTTGCTGCCCCTCCACTACAGCTTTATTTTCACATTAAAATAAAGCTGTCTATTATAATGCCCTGGTGATGGTTTTTGCAAGCCAGACTGGGGACATGGGATGTCAGGCAGTCAGAAGTCAGAACTGGGGGAAGGAGCTGCTCTCCGCAGGGAGCGATGGGTAGCAGCCAGCACTGCTCAAAGCAGGTCTGTGTGTTCACTGGTGTGACCCTGGGACCCTTAAACTTTGTACCAAACCTTTTCCTAACAACTGTTGAGCCACGTACAAGCTATCCAGCAACGATCACACAGATGGAAAGTTTCTTCCCAGTGGAGTTATCTGGAGGAATTTTTCATTTTGGCAGTGTTTGGGGCTTCTCTAATGTTCAGCCAGTGGGGAGGCCAATCAAAGGAAGTGCAGGCTGCAGCAATATCATGGCTATGTTTGGGCAGTGTCTGTGAGATTTATTGGGTAAGGCTCAGCCAGTGCTTGTGGTGGAGGGAAAGCTTTGGGTCTCAGTCTTTGTGGGGCTGAAGAGAGGCTGTCAAATAATGTAATGCCATTCTTTTCAAACTTGTCATTTTTTGAGGAAAAGTACTAAAGAGAAACCAGGGAAGTAAAACACAGTTTATGCTCTAGAGAAATAGCATTGTTTTTATCTCCATCATAACCATGTTGAATTTTACTGGATTTGTCTTAAGTGAGGTTCCTCAAACTTTCACTCTAGATACTGCATGGAAACAAGTGTGTGTTTCTTCAAAAGTCTTTCTGACATGCACTTTCTTGCTCGTGTTTTAATAAGGTTTTGAATGTAATGTTCTTGGTTCAGATAGGATTTCTTTTTTTGTTCTTTATCTCCTTTATGTTGTGATCTCAGCTGGAGCCTGAGATGTAGCTATGACTGACAGCATCCCTTAAGCAAGGGACAGTGAGTGAGAAAAAACTGATTACCTTCATATTATTGTGTGATAATTAAAGCTGTAATCTAATTAACCTTCATTTTCATCATGTGGTTCTTCTGAGAAAACTATTTCTTAGTGGCATTCCCTTGCTTAATCAAAATTGCAAGGAAGCGGATAATTCTGGACTAGGACTTAACTGAATGGTTTTGAATATCCTTCTCTGTCAGTGCTGCCATTTACCATCATCTTCATTACCTCTAGCATTACTGTTCTTATGTATTTGTCAGCCTGAATTTACACTGGAATTACATATTTACCTTGGAAATACAAAGCCATTTAAGTCCTTTGAAATTTTATTGGCTTAGGAAGAGATGTTTTTCGTGCCTAAAATGGAAAGGAAGCATGGGGAATTTAGGAAACACACGTGTCAAGAAACTGACTTACGACAACTGATCTTAGTAATGTGATTGTAGTGAAACTTGTCTTGCCATACCTTTTCACTTACACTTCACAGGATCCAAAATGATGTGAAGTTTCCCTTACTGAGGCCAATTCTGTCTTCCTCCCTTTTTTCCCAATGTTTTCTCAAGGATTTAAAGAGGCAGAGTGGGATTCATCTTTAATGACACCCTTTATTTGGTCTGCAGCATGCTGCTTTCTCATTCAGGTTGCATTGCCAGAATCCTTCTTAGCTAAATTCTGAAGTCCCAGCTATAGATTTAGTGTTGGCAGTCAGGAAAATGACTCAGAGGAACTCAACACCATGGATACTCATCTTGGCAGAATTCATCACTGGGGATTCCAAAGCAGGAAGAAGAGAGTTTGAGGGTATCTGGTGTTTAGGGGGAAGTGAAAGAAGGAATAGAAAAGTGAACAAAATTGTATGAAAATTACAATTGCACATTTTCAAGTGACAGAAAAAGCTTTTTTTTTTTTTCCTGTGGGAAAACAAACAGAAAAGTGATCATGAAAAGCATGATGTCTTCCTGTAACTATGATGATCCTAGGCATATTCTCTTCTGTACAAAAATGTAGATTCAGCCAGGCAAAGTCTGTGACTTGTTTTGATTTTTATAAATCACTATATAAGATTACGTAGCAGCAAAAAAAACCCAGAAAACTCTCACAAGGTGTGCTAGTGTTGGTGCTTTTAGTACTGTAAATTCTAAAGAGAAGTACGTTGTGGTTTTGTTCTGTAGGTAATATTTAAATAGAAAGCTGTATGTCATTAACGTCATCACACAATGGTGCATTTCAACCTACCTGCTAAAGATGAGAAGAACAGAAGAGTTCAGCTGTGTATAAACTTTATAAAGTGAAATCACTATATCAAATGACAAAGTGATACATTTGAACTCTGGAGTAGGATGACACTACAGCCTTTTCTCAGTCCAGTAATGCCAGAAAGAATCTTAAATATTCTACCCATTCTAACCTGCATTGAGCAACACTTTTAAACACATAATAATCCTTCTATATTGAATCCATAGGGATTTCTCTTAGTTCAGAAAATAAAAATAACACTGCAAGCATAAGGTACAGCCTGAATCTGTCCTGAGTGTAGCAGGGGGCGTTGATAGAGCTCAGCTGACCTTGTTATGCTGTCTGACAAGATAGGCTGCCTCCAGGTAAGCCTGGAAGCCTAGGCTGAATAGGTTGTACTATTCATCCTGATGTCTGTCTTGTGGACTGAGTGAATACACTGATATAACAGGCCTGGTGTTAGCAGTTTGGCTAACAGGCTCAGCACAGCTGGGTCTTTGCACTTAATCTCATGGGACTAAACTTCACATGGTGAAGGTGCAAAAGCATAGGAAAAAATATTTGTCAGCAAAAATCTACCTTATAAGTATTATGCAATGCCAACAATTTGAATACAGTTCTAGATATTTTGTTTATTGCATTCTGACTTGTAACAATCAAGTTCTACTCTATACTACAAAGGGAAAGGAGTGAATTTCCCTGTGAGCTAAACCGATGGAACACAGTATCTGACGGGACTTCCCTTTTTTTTTTTTTTTTAACCATCTCCAAGCTTTTTATAAGATGAAGGTATTTTAAACTTGTGTGACATTCTTGTGTATTCAGATATTTGTGATGTGTCCTTAACATCTTATGGTATAGAGCGTTTTAAAATTTAAATTAGATTTTAAAATGTAATCTAAGAATTTAAATTTAATAACTGTTAATATATCTTTAGAAGTAGTGTTTGGTATCTGTCACAATGGGAATTTTTAAAATATGTTAGATATCTGATGTGTTTATGCCTTTGAAATTTTTTTAATCAAGTTTAATTCTTGTGGCTGCAGCACATGACTAATTTTTCTTTGCTACTTTCCTCTGTCAGGGAAATTTGCTGCAATCAAAAAGCAAAGCAAAGAAAAACTAGAAAATCTCTTAAGATTTTCAAAATATGAACACATGGGAAGAATGTGTTGTTTTCCTTGAACTTTTATGGTTAACAAAAGTATAAATTGTTGAGAAAACTTGTAGCTTTAGATGCTCAAATTTATATCTGTATTCTAGTAAATCAGTATTGTGGGCTTGTCTTCCATTGGTCTTTACCAGTACTAAGATATTTCTAAAAGACCACGTCAGCCTGTTTGAGTCCATTCAACACCTGCTCTTTTGCTTTGGGAAAACAAAGTCATAGCCAAAGTATTCTTTCAGATCTGGGAGTATAACGGCTCTTTACAAATGCTGGTGTAGTAGAAATTTAAATTAGACCAAAAGAACAGGGAAAATCTGAATAGTGTCAGGAATAGTGTTTACATTTTTCTGCTGCAGCCTGTTTCTTACAAAACGGTGAGACCTAGCAGCAGAATATCTGGTAATTCATCAGCATTCATTGCTAGGGACAATAACATGCTTTTGCTTTCCTGATCTTGCATTTTGATTTTCATTGCAACCTTAGTGCACATTTCTAGGAACAAACGAAGATTTGCATGGTTGTAGTGTTGCACATGAACCGACTTCCCTGCAACATCTGCTGCAAATGCGATTTATTTTTTAGCAGTGATGTTTTCTTATTGTGAGGCTGACAATAAAAAATCAAATTCCTGCCAATTATGCCAGAAGTTTTAATAAGTAAGTTATTTATAGTTTCACACTAAGAGTTTGCTTCCTCAGTAATATAAATCAGCATGATGCTTTTTAGCTGAGAATGTGTTGTCATGTGACAAAATAATTTATTCAAATCCACCCTTAAAAGAATTTTTTTCCCATGACAGCCTAGCAGGGCAGAAGGACTTTGTCTTGATAAATGCTTTGACATTGGGTTTGAAGCGTTGCTCTACTCTGTTGCAAGGCTATCAAAAAGAAACTTTTCTGATATTTAGTAGTTGCAGGAATGGTTTTCAAAACAAAACAATTGCAGTAGATCTGGGAGGATGATGAGGGAAAGGGGAGAATTAATCCAAGATTTAATATCAAAAATTAAGTGCTTAAATTATCAAGAATGAAAATGTGTAATGTGACTTGGTTAGTGGTGCTTCTGAGTACCCCTCTGAGGGTACTTATCAAGCCCATTTGGGTGTTGAACTGATTTTCTGCCAAGTCTTAGCAATGTAGATGTCCTAACCTTAGTTTGGTTGGAGGAGTAATCCCATGTTTGACAAAAGCTAACAGGCAAAACCAGTTCATTTCGTGCCAGACCTGGCTCTGCTGGGCTAAACAAACTGTATCTAGAAGTAGTGCAATTCATAATGAGGTGATGGGACATGGATAGGGATACTAATCTTATTGAGACCTGGTATTTGAGAGAGCCCAAGGAATGCTAAAGGTACCTCTTTTCTATATACTGCTACACTGCAATAGTACAAGAAAGAAAAGATAATTTCCTTCTCAGGTGCATATTAATAGATGAGCAGGAACACCATTTAATCACAGTAAGGAAAGCTCTATACACCATTCCAGACAGCCAATTGCTTCAGTATCCTTGTTCAAGCTGAAGTCAGTTGCTTATGGTTGTGGGGAAAAGGTTATGCTCACAGCAGTGCTTTAGTAGAAGTTATTTTTGGGAGAGGAGAGAGATCAGAAATTAACCTCATTCCTTGGTAGAGACTTAATAAAATATTTATTATAATTGTCTCAACAACTTATAAGGTCATGACCATTTTGGGTAAAATGAACAGTCTGTTTTCCAAAATGACACAAGAGAATTAGGGCAGAGATTAGAATTGAGATTCCATGCCCAAGCAGCAGGCCAAAGGCTATCCCAGGAAAACTGGATCCAAGCATAACTCTTAGTGGAAGAAAAAAAATATAGATTCTTCTTTAGAAATGGTAAATGCATTAACTCATATGAGTTAAGATGCTTGAGTGTTTAATAATTTTTCACCATTTGTTTGGAAAGTTTGTACTTCCTGCAGTTCAACTCAGTAAGCTCCAGCTTGCAATTAGTAGTTTTTGTATCCTTGTCAGCAAATGCTAAATATGTCCTGAGCCCTCAGTAACAGATCTCTTTCTTCACATAATTCTGTGTCAAGTGATAACCAGTGTACAGCCTTCTCTTGCACAGTAGAAAAAAGACCTGAATTAAAAAAGCTTTTTCTGAGTGGTGTTAAAAATTCTGACTTATAAGCCCATACCTCTGTTACCTTGGAGAAACATTTATTTGCCTAACATTTAGCTGTCCAACTTGGCAAGTGCTGATACGAAACTGGTCCTCTTTTGTGCATTTTGTATAACTTCTATAAAAGATTTCCCCCTCATTTCAGTGTGGTATGATTTGGGATATTTTATATTTTTAAAGAGTAAACAAAATTCTCCACATCCTTATCTGTATTAATGAGAATGATCTGCTATGCTTTAAAAATCATTGCTAAAAATATTTTGAGAGCAGTTCAAGACTTCAACTCAGTGTCCTTATTACTTCATTATTTTCTATGATCTTGTCAGTGTGGTAATTGTAATCTGTATATATGGATATGAGAAAACTTTGAGAGGTTTGGTTAAAAGACCACTGGAAAACATTTCAGTTATTAAAAGAAAACCCACAGAAGAGATTTCAACAGTCTAGCAATTTACTCTTTAGTGGGAGCTCCTGGTTGGGAGTAACTGGTAACAGGAGAACTTGTATTACTGCAATTGCAACTTGCAGTATTTATTTGACAATTACAGTGAGTATTCTAAAAGCCTGATTTTAAAATATTGCTCTCCTGCTTTTCTTAACAGTGTGAAATTTGTACTTTCAAATTCAGTGATTGAGACAAACTCAGCATTAGAAGCATACAGTCAAACTAATATATATTTGACTTAAAAACAAAGTCAAGCTATGTCAAAGATGACTTCTGCTCCTATTTTGACTTTGTACTACAGCACATTTTCTATTTCCTTCATTCTTGGGCAAAAAGAGACAGTGACTAATACACTGCTTCTGTAGGGCACAAGATATCTGTTTCAATCTAAGCAGATGAATAATCTTACTGACATCAGTGGGACTATTTGATAGCTGGAAAGAAATTGAGTTTAATTTTATGTTACACTTTTTTTCTGTAAAATATGTGGCATCTTCCTTGATAGTTCTTATGCTTAAATCAGAGTAATTTTTCTCAGATAAGTGTTTAAGACCAATCACTAAGGGAAAACTGAATAAAATTTGAAATTAAGTTGTCTAAAGATGTCTTATGATGCAATGTCTCAAATGTTCCCATTGAGATACTGGAACCTCATTTGCCTGAAGTTTGACATAATTAAAGCTGTTAATGCTTTACAGGCCTCTGTTTATATGTCTAGCACATCAATGTGCTTTTGATAATGTGTTCTCACTGCTGAAATGAACTTCAGATGGTGAGTTGTGTGCAAATTTTTTTTATTCCTATTTTTTAATCTCCTCCTAGGTCTCAAGTAACTCTTGGTCAATAGTATCACCTTAATCTTATCACTGTGAGTTAGCTTTCTGCCCAAGTTCCAGGTATCCTTGGATGTGGGAGGATGGATTGTAGGAGGATAGAGATAGTGCTGAAGGCAATCTTACCCCTGAGGAGCTGCAGCTGTGCTAATTACCAAAGGGTAGGAACAGCTTTGCCTTTAATAGGTCACAGCTGAGTCCAATAAGGATGGGTGTTATAAAAGAGTGGGTTAGCTAGTTGAGAGGAGAGTCAGGGAGTTGGAATCAGTCGGCTGTGTGTGACCTAGGGTCAGGCATTGGTGTTGGGGAAAGTAAAGGTTAGTATGTGCTACTAGGGACAGATAGGCTTAGGCGTTTGTGTTAGAGACAGGAAGAAGTCAGCCAGCTGTGCGGAGGAGAGAGAAGAGGAGTCAGTGTTGCAAGGAGCTGCCCATGAGAACTCACAGAGAGAAGGTGTGAAAGTCTTACAGTAAGATAATAAGCTAACAGTGGCAGTCAGTTCCCATCCACTGTCGAATGGTGCCAAGCACCGACACCGACAATTGGTGGCCTGTATGGGGATGAGTTCCAACACTTGGAGGCATATTTGGGGGAGACTGGGCTTCGGTGGTTGCAGGTGAGTGAGTGCTTGTTTCTTTACAAAGTTTGTCACAGTGGGAGCCAGGCAACTGTGATCTTCAAGTCCTCACAGCCTCTTAAGCAAGGAGGAAGCCTTAAGGCACCATGCTTGACAATTAGATCTGGATCTGGTGCATAAGTGAAATCTGCTGGGCAGCTATACAGACCTGGTGTTTATGTCTCCATGCTCTATTGGTTGATCTTTTTGATAAAAAGATTCTCTTTGTACTTCTCTTTGCTTTTACTTAAATTTCCAAAGATAATGTGAAATATAGTATTCTGTACTAGATGGACTACAAGGATTAAGGAGTATTCCATTTGTAGCAGATTAAATAAGGCTTTTACTTCAGTCAAAAGATCTTGCAGCTGAATTTTATAATCAGACTATCTGACACTGGGAGAAAAATTTGAGCTCACCAAAAAACCTTGTCAGGTTGTCTTCATGAAATATAATTTTCAGTTGTAGAATAGTTTCAAGTTTATGAAAACTTCATGGCTGCACCAAGCATACTGCACATTGAAAAATCAATGAAATCATTGCTATAATGCAATAGGGTCCTGCTGTTCCATTGAGATCAATAAGGAATTTGGTTAGTGTGCAGTTAGAGAGTAGGGAAGGGTATTTTGACAATTATATCTTGCAGATTTAGTAAAATGTTCCTCTAAGGTTATTTAGATGAAAATATCTGGTGGCAGAGTCATATATTTGATAATGCAGTATTCTGATTATTGGGTTGTTTTTTTTTTTCTTTCAAAAATTAGAAGGAACACCTGACTGCTCATACTTGCAGATTTCTTTTTTTACAATTTTGACTGTGGCTATTAAAGGTATGCCTGCTTGGTTTCTCTTGAGTTTATAGCATTGTGCTTTCTGAATTATCTGTTTTCCTGCTGCCACACTTTCATGGTACATTCATGACAAATGGCTTGCAAAGTTATCAAAACTCTTTTGTGGATGTCTTTCATGGCAGAAAACAAGTCTGTTTCCTGTGTGACTATGCATTTTATAAAAATATATTAATTCTGCACTCCTGCTCCTTGCACAGTGAGCTAACAGTTTGCAAGTGACAGGTCTACTGAATGGCTTTGCAAATAGAAAAAGAATTTCAAGTAAGTGAATAATTGCTTCATAGCACCTTTCAAGTCAATAGGAGTCTTTTCATAGAATACTGTAATCTTTGGATCCAGCCTATATAGTCCATTTAATGCATTTAAAATATTGTAAGGGAATAATTAAATCTTGCCATATTCTTGTGTTCCTTGACAATATCTCTCTTTAAAGTTGTAATATCCAATTATCTGAAGTAGGTTCAAGTAGTAGAGGATCTTGATGTACTGTTCAAAGTGCTTTTTGTCCTATGGGAACTGTGGGCCAGTCATATCAAAATCTTTTA
Organism: Ploceus nigricollis; assembly: GCA_013399945.1. Taxonomy (NCBI): domain Eukaryota; kingdom Metazoa; phylum Chordata; class Aves; order Passeriformes; family Ploceidae; genus Ploceus; species Ploceus nigricollis. The sequence goes on from VXBC01007688.1 coordinate 1,292,006, forward strand.
CCATTAGCAGTTGTAAGTTCTTTCTAAACTTGTTTTGGATTTAGTGATCTAAAAGATGAATCTGTCATCTTAAAGAGTCTCTCTCTTGACTGAGCTTTTCTCTCTCCCAACCAAAGATTTGTGGGATTACAGGAGGAGGAGTGAGTATTCAGAAGAAAACTATTACAGGATTTTATCTTTTTGCTTTAATTGATGTAAAATATGATACAGCCAATGTCACTTCTTATGCTATGGCAGTCCTGCAGTTCTAGAGGTGACAAGAGCAGAGTGACACTGGTGTGAAACAAGGCAGGATAGAGTCTAACTATATTGAGTGGGAAAGACAGGACAGAGCAGGATAGGATGCTGTGGTTTCTGATTGAATCATTTTGATTGAAAATGGTGAGCTTTTCTTTGAGAGTTTTGTGCAGCAGCAGGGAAAAGAAACATCTTTAGGATTAGAAAATACAGATATTTGTGCAAAGACCAAGAGTTCATTGAGGCTAGATCACCTTTTAAATAGGTTTAAGTCTGGTGTTTTCTTTTTACACAGCTGAGTAGGCTTTTTGCAATACCATGCCACTCTTTGGAGGTTGTCTTTTATTTACAGGAACTTTTCTCAGTTCCTATCTTGCCAATACAACCTAAGTAATTTCTGTAATTTCTGTGCTCTGTGGAGTTCCTTTGTATTTTTCAAGAACACATCAGAAGAAAAACCCCAAGGTAGTCCTAGTGTGTTTATGTCACTGACGAGGTTTTTAAAGGTAGTTCCAGTGCAAGAAGAAGTTTAGGGAATTGTAGAAAAGATGTACAAAAAGATGAACATAAGCATAGCATTTTAAGATTAGCAGGTATACAAATTGTCAAGTTCTTGATATGGTTAATTATTTGGAGATGACTGAAAATAAGAGCATAGAGTTTGAATTGAATAGAAACATCAATTATTTACAAGAATCAAAAAAACCCACAGTTGTGAAAGTCTTGCCAAGGATCTGCTAATGAATTGTTAAACTGAACTGTGGCCCCCAAAATATATTTTTTTAGAGAGTGAGAAATGGCATCTCTTGAATGATCTGAAATAAATGTGATGATAATTGACTTTGAAAGTCTTGTGAGGATATTATAAAGACATCACCTGATTTGTACATTTCTGCATCAATTGCATGGTTTAAAGTAAACATAGAGATTCCTAATTATGTCTTTGTGCAGCTGTCAGGTTACTTTTATCTTTGTTTAGAGTTATGCTTTCAGTCTGTGATAGAACACCAATTATGAGGGGTATAGACTTAGAGTGCAGGAAAAAACTTGAAATGCACCAAATTTTATGAAAATAAATATGTATGTGTTAAGTGGCATTTTTCTTGGGACTAGAACTGAGCAAAGGACTCACAGTTAAAATGTTTTCCTAAATGTTCTTTTTACTCACGCCCTCTCCCCCCCCTCAAAAAACAAAACCAAACAACCAAAACTAACAAACCCAAAAGTAAAACATTTGGGAAAATTTTATTAATCCGGAGAATTAAATACTATAGTTCCATATTGCTTCTTGTAGGAAACCCAGCAGAGACACTTTTGAGCATGCAAGTATCTGAGAACCAAAACATAGGCACACATTCCCACACTGTGTGCACTGTCCCTTTTGCCTCTATGAAGACTTACACCAATAAGATACCAGGGTCTGAAATAATATTACTGTACACAAATACATCACTTTTGATTCTCCTAACATTAATATGAATTTATTTGCTGTAACCTTGAAATAATAAAATGAAATATAGCCCAGTGCGAAGTTTGAGTAAGAGAAAAATCACATAGATAAAGTTTCTTTTGGAGACTGTGGTTGTACCATCAATGGGAACAAAATTACTGGGGTGGTTCCATAGAGAAAAGAATGTCTTAGGCCCCCAAGGAGGCAGCTGGAGATCAAAGAGGATCCTTATCATCACATAAAAGTCTCTGAGTGAGCACAGGCAGGCAAGCAAGTGAAGACCACCTGAGGGAGAGAGAATAATTACATGGGTATAAAGTTATGCTGCTTCTCCTTTAAAATGATGAAAGTTACTGGAGTTCATGGGGATAAAAAGTATGAGAAAATTTGCAAGCAGTCCTGATAACTCTTACTTAATGGGGAAATACAACCACTTGTTTTTGGAGAGGCTTGAGTTACTGTGTCACTTGGACTGTAATTTTTACCAGAATGTTCACCTGTGATTCTAGGAACAGTAGTTGGAATTGCTTTGCATGTGGAATTGAATAAAGAATACAATCATAATTCCATGCCAGAAGAAGCCCTATATAGTTATTTAAAAATTAAAGCGCAGAATCCCAGGCTTGTCATGGATGGGAGTGCAAATATACAGTTTCTTCCATAACCATGACATCCTTTAAGCGCAGGTAACACAATGCTCACAAGGAGTTTGTTCATTCTGAATCTTTTAGAGGGGCCACAGAGAGTATCAGTGCACCAGAACTGAGGTTTAAAGTGAATGGAAAAGTTTTAGTTTCTGGCTAATATTTAACTAGCCTGAACTTGATCATCTTTCACAATGCATTTTGGATATGAGAATTTCAGCTGAAGTGAAAGCATTTCAGTTTCTTAGAGTTTTCTAATTTTTTCTTTTTTGGCTGAAGGAATTGTTTTATCTTTCTGGGGAAAAAAAATCCACTTTAAGTCTAAAAGCCTGCATCCTTTTTCTAACAGGGATGAAAGCCTGCATTGAGACAGCAAGAAAGACCAGGCCTTGCCCTGTACTTTTTCTTTGTAGTGTTTAGTTTTCCAATTAGTCTCATTAAATCTGATTTTTTTTATAGATGAACAGTAATATTTGATAGGGAAATATGAGATTTCGCATCCCATTGAAAGTATTTTATTTGTAAGATTGCTACCAAAATTGTCAGACCAGCGGGTGAGTTTACAATGCCTTTGATTCCCTTAGACCTTCTCGATAGCATAGCTCTTACCAGCATATTATATAATAAGCTGCTTGTGCTCCAAATTAATCTGTGGGATGTGGGTATCAAACTGTGTGCAAGATTATAGAATTGAGGACTAAGGATGCTGTGTTTTATATATACTAGTTCTCTCTTCCTAGCTATTGGGTTTCAAATACATCTAGTTATTAAATTAGTGTGTGGTACTCATAATATTTGCTTTTTTAACCCCTATTATGGCACAAATCTCTATTACAATACTTCAGTTTTTCTATGAAATAGCTGCATCCTGAGGTTAAAACAGCAGATACAATGCTTGAACTAGAAATATTTTTCCTGCCTTAAAAGTGAAGATGAATAACTGACTTCAGTTTCCATCTAGTTGCTTAGATTTGTTCTGTAAATAAAAAAAAATTAAATCCTTTAGAATACTCTGTATCCTACACAAGCTTTAATTTCCTGAAAAAAGACTTTTCTCTATTATATTTTGTGTTCTTCAGTGAGTTCTCCAGATAATCCAAGAGATAGAAGAAGGAAATGGTGAAGGTAATTTTTCTTCTTTAATAAAAAGTAAATTAATGATAGAAAAAGTACAGGTATGTGTAGCAGAATATGTCAAAGATGCACCAGGTGAGAAATGTCCATAATTCATCAGGAAATGTTATGACAGAATAAACAGATACCGTTTTTTAGTTCCACTGATAGATCCACAGGTAAACCTTGATAAAAAGTTTCCATGTACTGGGATAAAGCAGCCAGGATTTGTAGACTTCTTGCCTGGAATGTGTGACAGTACTGAACCCATAAAGAGAATAAAACCTCGTTCAAGTATTTCCTGCTTGACCCTGTTGCATCACATTGTTTAAATTACACAATCTGGAGCAGGTTTTCTGAAACTGAATGTTTGCAGTTCAGTTATAATCAGGCCTGAGGTAGCTTAGGGGATTCCCCTGCAAACATGGTCTTGCTTGCCTTTCACTGCATCTGTTCAGATTAGGAAAATGTTACACTCATTTTAGTCTCTTTCAGATTTTTTTTTTTTTTAAAGTACTAAAATCTCAGTTTAATTGAGTATTTAAAATACCACTTATCTGCTGAGAATGTTTGGGTTCACTGCAGGGCAGACTTGATCTGTCTTCTGCAAGCTACAGAAGAGGTCAGACTCTCAGATGGTACAAAGCAAAGTGCTTCACTGATTTCCATAGGGCTTTCATCACTAACTCCCATATTTCCTACCTCCTGTCTCAGGTATTAAAAAGTATTAAAAAAACCTCAAAGGAACTCAACATGCTTGTTCTGAAACCCCTTCCTCCCCAACCCCCAGCTTCTATACTTGCTGCAAAAGAATTAAATCCAAACTCCTTTTTAAGGGGGTCATCTAAGTTCTTCAGTACAAGGTAATAAAATCCTTTCTAGAATTGTTCCAATATAACTAATGCAAAACTTCTTCCTAAGTAATTTAGATCCATTCTACTTCTACAGAGATGGAGATACAGGCTGATAACCATGGAGATTTGAAGGAATATTTTTGCTTGGAGTAGATGAAGACCTTAACTATAATCATGTAAAAAATGTTCAATTTCTTAAATTTTCTTTGTGGTTTGGTGGCAGATTTTGTCAGAAGTCCAGTAGAAACTGCAGTAAGCAATTTTTTTCAAGTCATACAACATATATGGAAAGTCTTCCTTCTGATTTTAAAATGAATTTTTAACTGGTTTCTGAGAGTTGTTTTAGAGGGATGAAAGCATGGGTATTTGTCCAAGTTTTCAGCTTAGTAAGACTACACTGCACTAGTTATGAATGTTTGCTTTTGTTGTATTAATCCTGCTAGTCATTGCATGCAGGACTTTCCCTGGCATTATTTTCCTCTGACAGCCATGGATTAACAAATAGGAATGAGCAGGCACATCTGATCTTCAGGCAGATAATCAGTCCTACTGTGAAATGGCTGGACAGTCTAGGTGTTACTCTGTAGGCTACAGTGTACCTCTGGGTACAGCTAGATTGCACTGTGATTGGCAATTGTCATGAGAACTGAAATGTCCCTCTGACATGAGTACATTTGGAACTAAATAATGTGATCTGGAGAGCAACTATGGCATATTTTAGATGATGCTTTTTGAGACAAAACTGATCTGAAGGGTCTAAGTTCAACCATTTTGGTTTGTGCATTGGAAACGTTCCTCTTGGTGTTGCTGTCTTCCCTGGTTCGCAAAGCTGTCGAAAGGCAGAAGAAACTGGGTAGTTTCTTAGTGACACTTCTGAGATTGCTGCATGTTGTGTACATATAGACACCTATACACACTTTTTAGCAGTGAATTCTTGCAGGAATTTTCAATACCATGGCACCAGAGTGCATGTTAGCACAGTCCTGTGTGCATGTCCTTATCTCTAAGCCCTTCCTACCTTTGCTGTTTCTCATCACAATAGGTAGATAGCAGTGAAAGATCAGCGAGACAAGAGCTTTCTGGGCTCTCTTTTAGCTCTCCTGTGCTTCCAGTTGCAATTCTATGTGTTGTATGTTTTCTTACCTCTGCTGTGATACAGAAACTTCCAAGACTACTTTTTTTGGTCGGAGGAGTGTGTTGTCAGCTACAACTGCAGTACCAAAGAACTACCAAATGAGAGAAGTTCTTGAGGCAGTTCACAGATTGCAATTACTAAAAATAAAATGAGTCATGCAAGTTTCTCATTTTTCACCTTAGTATTGATGTACCCAGGATCATTTTTCCCTGAATAGATTGTAGAAAAAGAATCATTAGTCTGACTTCCTAACAGGATACACAGAAGTTGTATTCTCCCTGGTGTGTCCTTGGTAATATTACTTACAAAAATATCCAGTATTAACTTTAGAATAGCCAAGGACAGAAAATCAATGGTTTCTTTACAAAACCATCCTAAAAGTCTTTGCTCTAAAAATATCTGGATTAGTCAGTCTAATAGTAATTCTTTCTTCTATAGTGTTGTAGAGTCCACTGTCAGATTTTCCTTCCACTTTTTATATACCTTTTTTTAACTAGCTTTTTGATTGTTCCTCTTGTATCTCTTCCTAATGTTCTGTAATGTCTGTTTTCTGGTAGCAGAATTTGTCCTTGTGGATCACTTATGAACAGTTTCTTACAAATTTTAACACTGTGAGCTACATTATTCTTGTCCTGATTACACTGTTAGTGTTGCCTCAGCACTCTGATTTGATTCCCCTGGTTATGCACACACAGACTGCAGTAATCTTCTTGTGGTGCAAAAATGAGTCAAGTCTTTTTCTCATTGTCTGACGAAGATATCGGGGTCTCCTTTACATCTGGTATGCTTGGCTTTATTTTTAAGAAAGTATTTAGCTAGAAACACACAGTCATTCATGTGCTTAAAGATCTGCAGTATCTGGGCATTAGCTTTGCTTCTCTCTCTTCTGAAGCATAAAGATTTGTAGTATTAAAAATACCATCCTTTCTCCATTCCCCTCTCTCTTTTAGTTTCTAGCTTTATTCTCTTCCACTTTTAGCAATAAATCCCTTCTCCCAGATTCTCCTTGACCCTCAACATTTTTCATTTATGGTCTTTCTAGTTTCTCCTTGACTAATCATCTTGTATTTTTTTAATAGCCTGGAGAACTTTAACCAAAATGCCATTTTTAATCTAATTTTCTGTTTCCAGCATGCATTTTAGTAATCCTCTTCTCTTATACTACTTGCAATTAATGTATCCCATTAAGTGTCCCAGACTATCAATGTGTCATTTACTCAAAGGATTAATGTTGAAAAATGTATTAGCACTAATACATACTAAATGAGAGGGATTCCTCTTATGCCTCTGACTTCAGCATATTCACTGGAAACAAGAATGCTGCTTTACCTGGAATCCTAACTAAAATGAGCATAAAACACAAACAAGGACTGCTTTTTAACAGATGGATTCTCCACGACATTAATTAAAACATGTTTCCAGCAGTAGGCAATATTTTCCTGTAGTCTTTTGAGAATCCTCTTGTAGTTGTGTGCTGTGTGATGACAGTCTTTGCCAAATAAGCCTGCAGAAGTAAAGGTTAACTAATTATTGAAATAGTGCACGGAAGTAGCTTTATAGCTACAGTTTTGAGATGAAAGGAGAGTACAAAAATAGATTTCTGGTGGTCTTGTACCTCTTCAGTTCTGACTAGGCCCTGACAGGAGTAAAACAAGACTTGAGAAGGATTATGCTCTGTTGCCTTGGAAAAATGCTTCCTTGTGGAGAGGTCAGGTACCAATGTACATCCGGGTGCATGCAGGTTTGAGTCAATTCTGTACCTTCTTAGCAGCTATATTGCAAGATGTCAGAGTTATTTCTATTACTTGGCCTAGACTGAAAAAATATATATAAACACACAAGTTCTTAAATGTCTTCTGTAGATCTAACAGGTATTTTGGATGCCAGTAGGAAACAATAAATTGGCTTGATCTGTACTTAGGAGTATATTACTTGTGGCTATTGCTGTTTTCCCAATCTACAAGGACAACATACTATTTGTGAAATTGCTGTTTATATGCCTTGCCAGCATATAAATCAATCCTGACTGAAGTGTCAGGATTTTCACTACTCAGTGTTGTATATTTATGTTGCAGGAAGCTCACGAAATGGATATATACTCTTTGTTAAGCCTTGGTATTGACAGAACAAGTGTCTTCTGTAACACGAGCAGGCCCTACTCCTGGTATTGGCCTGAACTTTGCCTGACTTTAAGTGGCATTTCACTGGCAACATTTGAAATTTTTCAATCAGTACACCTGTGCTGCTTCAGTTTCATAATCAGTTGTTTATTAATAAAATAAACTTGAACTGCATAAGTTTTATTAACAAGCTGCTAGTTTTTGTACTTATAGATTTTAGAAAGATAAGCTTCCTATTTAAAATACAGAATTTATTTGTAAAGTATTGTTTCGTTCCTGCATACCATGCAAAGGAGGATCCACAGGCTGCTCAGTCTTACTCCTTAGGAAGAAGATGGCTCAGAGGGGAATATCACCAAAGTGTATAAATACCTGATGGGAGTAAATAAAGTGCTCTCAGGCTCCCCTTAGTTTTGTCCAGTGAAAGGTAAAAGGACTATGGGCACTAACTGAAATACTAGAGTTTCAAAATAAAAGCTTTTTTTTTTTT